>JAVJIF010027436.1:0-109452 GCA_038442645.1 Agave tequilana
TGTTGACACTTAAAAAAGACAAGATTCTCATTGGTCCGAACGATGTCTGAACTTGTTGACATTTACAAAAGACAAGGGACAGATAAGCTGAAGACCAGTTTCCACCCACCTCCAAGGGACAAGGAAGCAGCTCGGACTCCACTGATCCAGCAAGCAGAACAGTGAACCGGATTGTTTCTAAACAGACCTCAGCAGGTCTAAGATGCTAGCATTTAGCATTACATTAGCCCAAGGAGATAGCCTCGTTTGAGAGGCTAGCATCATCCAGAGCATCGCCAGGAAGCTAACTGATAGCTTCGCCGAAAAGCCTCTTTTCGGACCTCGCCAAGAGTTACCTCTAGCTCCGCTATGAGCTTCAAAGCGGGCAGCTCCGTTGTCAACCTTTGACCAATCAAATCTCCTGATGAGATCGGATCCAAATCTGATTAAATCCGATTAGGATTCAAATATGGCAGGTGATTGCCGCAATCTCTTGACTCTCTTGAAACGAGTAAGAGGATCAGAGAAAATCCTCCAACGATATGGAAAGGATCGAAACAAATCGAGAAGATCAACCGACTTGCCATTTTCTAGCTCCGCAGAAGCTATCCTAGCCTCGCAGCAAGGCTACTTTCCAGATTCAAACAGATTCGGTTCAATCTGTTTCCATATCTTCAAGGGGATGACTATACCCTTGCTCTCCCTATAAATAGCCCGCCAGGGGCACAAGGGGAGGAGGCTTCCAGAGATCGGCGATCAATCAAAGTGGGCTTCTGCTCCCAAATCGATCCTCTGCTGATCAGGAGAATCGGACTTCTTCATAACGCACCGTGCGTTCCCTAATTCAGAGACCGTTCAAGAGAAATACTTCTCCTTTCAGGGTGGCGATACCCTAGCAACCTCTTTTCCTCAAGGAATCTCCGAAACCAGGCGAGAAGGAATTCCTCACAGAAGGCGGTTTTGAGAAGTAGCAAGAGGGTTCTACCAATCCTCTGTTCTCTGATTCCCGGAACCAGGCGAGAAGGGAATCTCATCGCTCGCATCGTCAAAGGGACAAAGTGGTCGCGCGCTGACCAGACTCCTATCGGCACATTTTCCCAGAATCTCTGAGGAGATCTACTTGTAATCTTTTTTTAAGAATACTTGTAATTTAGCTCCTCAAAACTTTTTTTTGTAAGTTTTCCCCTTTGCAAACATAATGGAAAACAAGATGGCGACTCCGCTGGGGAAAGATCTCTCCACTGCTGAGGATCAAGTGTCGCAATGCGACGATCAGACCTTCGGGTCTATCTCTGAATTCAACAAAGTCGGTGCAGCCAGAGCTTCTCTGGCTAAATCTTCAAGGAAAGTCTCTGCGGAGACTGAAAAGGTTCCCTGCAAACCTGCTGTGGTGCTCTGGCGCAACAAGGAAGCATGCCCGCAGACCGAGCCCTGCACTCTTGAGAACTTGGTTATCCAGATCGACCAAGGAAGATTTGAAGAAGTCCTCTCTGGGGGTGACCTGACGCTTCGAGCACGGAAGCACAGGAAGGTCTTCACGACCAAGGTTTCAAATCAGAAACCAGAGGCAGAATTTTGCCAACACCCCACAGCCCCTCGTGTGGCTATTCAGGTTCCTCGTGAACCTAAGCATCTTCCGTCAAGGCGGATATGGAAGCCCAAGCACAAGTCTCCAACCGAGGTTTCCGGTGTAGTCACGCCGAAACTGCGCCTCTCCCGCGAAGAAAAGGGTAAGATGCCTATCTACCCTAACGATGCTGCCAATCATGAAGTCCCGACGGCGATCATACCGTCGCTCAAATCAAAGGCAGCAAAGCCTTCTGACAGCCTCGCTTTCACAAACGAGGCCACCATACCAAAGCATACTCATTGGATCCAAGGCCGCGAGGCTAAGGCCAAAGAGTCATCTAAGGCTAATCCCCTTCGCGGCGGAATAGCGGATAAAGCACCTCGGCGTGCTCCGCTCTCTAGTTCATCAAGCACTAGGTTCGCACCTGCTGGCGAATCTAGATCTGAAGCACTATTCAGTGCTAATCCCTTTTGCAGGGATAAGAAGAACGGAGTATCGTCCCATATACACTTCGAAAAAGCTTCTCTGCGAAGTTATCCAGGCTCTGTTGGGCCTGACCTACGAGAATTCCTGGTAAGCAAGCGGAAGCCGGAGCCCCTCCGAATTACTTTTCCCTGTTGTCAAAGAGGATGCCGACTTGTGACAATCCATTCAACCCGCTGCGGCTACATCCAACCATGGCTGTATCTCCGCACCGGCAATCGGTGTTTGATCGGTTGTCCGCACATGCTCCTACGAGGCATCGCGGAAGGGGCGCCCCACCAGATCCAATCTCCGCCTCCGTCAATATGACCGGAAGAGGCCGAGAGCGACGCAAGGGGAGTCAGACATCTGATGGTCCCCTTACAGTTCTCCAGATCCTGATTATAATCCAGGCCTAGGCGAGGTCTCGGTACAAGAAGAAGGTGTTTTCCGAAACACCAGATCCAGGGTGGCAATAACCTACAATTACGAGCAACCTTCTTTCTCGACGGCCCTGATCCCGCCATCACCCAGGCGATCACCCCAATCATCTGATGGAGAAGATGAAGACACGGGTATGCCTCTTCAGCAACAGTCAGTTCTATACAGACGGACAAAGCATCGGTCAATATGACCGATAACGCCAATGACGACCTTCGCCGGCGTTTGAAAGCTCAGGAGCAGACCTCTAGAACTCAGCAAGAGACCCTGGACAATATTCAGCAGATGCTCGCTCAGCTCCTCAGCAACCGGAATGACGATACCGGGAGTAATCATGACGAGGAGGGACATCTCAGCAATGATCCGCCCAAGACGGAGAGATCCAAGGGAGGCTCTTCCCTGGATGCCGAAGTCCTTAAAGGCCTTCAAGCTCAAATTTCATCCCTGGCTCAGAAGGATGAATTGAAGAAAGTGGGGGTAGTCCGTCCTTACCCACTGGAATGGGATTCGGTGCCATATCCGCCAAAGTTCAAACCACCAACGTTGCATACGTATGATGGTAAGAGCTCACCCAATCAGCACATCTACTATTTCCGGTCTCAGACTAGTAATGTCATAAGCAACGACGCCATCATGGCTAGGCTGTTTATTGGCACTCTAAAGGGCGTGGCATTCGACTGGTTTCGAAGCCTCCCTCCAGGTTCTATCAATTCCTGGATTGACCTAGAAACTCGGTTCCTCTCTCGCTTCTATGAGGACGACACTGAAGTGACCATGGACAAGCTCCTCTCCACCGTGCAGAAGAAGGGCGAATCTGTCCGTGACTACATTGAGCGGTTCAGAAACTTATCCTTGATGTGTCCAGCAGGGATGCCGTTACCCATGCTCTTACAAACATGCAGGCACAACTTCTTGGATCAAGTAGAAGTTCGCATGGGGGCTGTCAAAGCCCACACTTGGAAGGAATTGGTCGAACAAGCTGAAATAGCTGAGAAGTCGGCTAAAAAGTTCGAGCCATCCGCCCCCAGAGGCAAATGGGTACGAACAGCAAGGGACGCGGCGACCCGCCTCAGTCTTCCCAAGCTAAGGGGAAAGAGATTATGTCCGTAGAGTTATCCGGAGACGTGCAGTCGAAGGCTAAGAAGAGCGGCTTCAACAATCAGGAGCCCAAGTTCCCCCCAAAACAGTACTCCTTCAGAGATGATCAGGTGGTCACGATATTCCACCTGCTCCACAAAGGGAACAAGCTGAAGCTGCCGGATGCTCGACGTCCTGATGAGATAGGGCGCACAAACGACCCCAAATATTGCCTCTATCATAGGATGATTCACCATCCTACTGACAAATGTTATGTCCTCAAGGACAGGATACAAGCCCTGATTGACGCCGGCGTCCTCACACTGAAGACGGAGCAGAAGAAAGCCACTGCCAATATGGTGGCCCTTGAATTCGGCACAGCCCAAAAGGTCATGGTTCCTGACGGGACCTATCCAGCCCCCACACCGCGGTTGGAAATCAAACATTCTTCAGCCATAGCTAAAAATGACAAGGGTCTCGTTCCCTTGACATTGGAGACAGGGGAAGTTATGTGGATACACCCTGACCTCGTCCAAAACGTACAGCGGACATCGAAGGACTCCAGCAAAAAGGGCAAGCCCTGCAATGTCATCTCTGTCCTGCCAGATGATGACAACCTTACTTCGGCTTCCCTCAGTGACTCAGAAGGAGAAAAGCGTGCTTGCACAGCGCAGGCAGATGCGCCTCAACAGACGGGCACCCGGTCTGAAAAATCATACTTAAGGCAGTATGACAAGTCTACTGACGAGATACAACAGCAAACGACGTCAGTACCAATGCCGACATCCACTCCAGTGCCGACCAAAGGGAGAGAAAAGCCTAAGGAGGTGCGGTTCGACCGTGTGTTGAAGAAACCGCCAAGCCAAGGGCTAGACACGCCCTTCCGCTTTGATATATTGGCCCACTTAGCCAATATCCCGGCTCGTATCACAATACACGAGCTCCTGCGTCTCTCCAAAGAGACACGAGAAGCGCTCAGAGATGCTTTGGCCAACTCAGAGACTCTTCTGACATGCATACTAGAGATCTCTAATCATGACGCCCAGTCTTCTTGCCCAGAATGCCATCATGTACTGCCAAAGGTGCCTGCTATTACCTTCACGGCGGAAGATATGCTTCTCAAAGACAACAAGCATGATCGACCTCTGTACTATACCGGATATATCGGTTCAACGTGCATTGAAAGAGTACAAGTCGATCCGGGGTCTGCACTCAGCATCATCCCCAAAAGGCTCCTCTACTTCCTCGGCATACCACTGTACAGGTTGTCTGCAACCACCACTACAATATACGGTTTTAATGCCGGGAGCAGCCATCCGCTTGGAAAGATTCGGCTCCGCTGCAGAATTGGAAGCTTGAAGTCAGAAGTGACGTGCTATGTCATTGATGCTGACACATCATATAACTTGCTGCTAGGAAGACCTTGGATCCATGCCAACTGGATCGTTCCTTCCACTCTCCACCAATGCTTCAAGTATGTTGAAGATGATGTGACAGTACGAACTGTCTTCGCTGAAAAGCAACCCTTCAAGGGGGTGGAAAACTACTTTACCGATGCCCTCCTAAAGAGGCCGACGGAACGCCTGCAGAGCCATTGCCAGACGATGATGAAAGTGGCAATGAGGCGGATTCAGAATCCGAAACAGGCATGCCAGCCATTTGAATGGCGAACCAATTACAGCATGTTTCCTCAATGACCCTCAATGTAATACTCCTTCTGATGAAGAAGGTGAATGGGTAATTAATGACAATATTTCTTTTAATTATCCTGTGAGTATGCGGTCGATCAAATCCATTATGGATGGCTCTCTGCACATGCCCGTACATAAGCCAAATGCGGCCAGTACATCTATGGAGGTCATAGAAGGGGCTACGCTGGTGGTCCCTCCTTCCAAACAAGGTCAGTCGCCGATAATCTTCGGCAGAGCCCGGCCAGGGAGATTCTCAACCACAGACTCAAGCTCAGAATCGGATGCTCCACAGTTCTTTCATTACGTGCCATCAGCGCGCCATATTATGAAGAAGATGGGTTACAACCTGAAGCAGGGAGGCGGCCTAAACTTTGGAAAAGGGAGGCGCAGTCTAATGCGTAATTTTGTCCCGAAAGGGAAGCCTGCAAATTACTATGATAGTACACGCAGGGGGTTAGGGTATGTCACGCCCACATCATCAACAACAGTTCAGGTCAAAGGTGATGGATCGATCCCATCACAGTCGGCCTCATCCTCCGAATGGGACTCTGATGTCAGCATAGGAGGGATATTCGAAAGCCTTATGACTTCAAGCAATCAGTTGGAACCCGCAGAGGTTGCTGATGAGGAACCTTGGGCCCAGCAATTAAATCTCCAATGGGAAAAACGGTTCGAACTGCGTGAGCCGCCTACTGAAGACAAGGTGACGCAGGTCAATCTGGGAAGTCAAGATCATCCCAAACCCATCTTTATAAGTGAAAGCCTATCACTTATAGAAAAGGAGGAATTGATAATGCTCGTAAAAGAGTATATAGACGTCTTCGCGTGGAGCTATGAAGACATGCCCGGACTCGATCCACAGGTCGCTATGCACCGTCTAAACATCAAGCCTCACGTCAAGCCAGTCAAGCAGCAACAGCGTCGGTTTCGCCCGAACATTATGGAAGCTATTGAGGTCGAAGTTCACAAGCTCATTGCATGTGGCTTCATTCGGGAGGAGCAACATCCAGATTGGGTGGCTAATATAGTCCCCGTCCTCAAGAAGAATGGCAAAATACGGATCTGCATCGACTACCGTGATCTCAATACGGCCTGTCCCAAGGATGAATTTCCGCTGCCCATCACTGATGTCATGATTGACAACACATGCGGGTTCGAGAGGATGTCTTTCATGGACGGCTTCTCAGGGTACAACCAGATCAAGATGTATCCTGATGACGAGAAGCATACTTCTTTTCGAACGCCATTGGGGGTATACTGCTACACTGTGATGCCCTTCGGACTGAAGAACGCCGGAGCAACCTACCAGCGCGCAATGAGCACGATCTTCCGCGATCACCTCCGGAAGACAGTAGAGTGCTATGTTGACGACATTGCTGTCAAAAGTCGCAACAAGGATGAGCATCTCCGCAATCTAAGAACGATGTTCAACATAATGCGGGCTCATCAGCTGAAAATGAACCCGACGAAATCCTTCTTAGGAGTATCCAGCGGCAAATTCCTTGGGTTCATTGTCACATCAAAAGGGATCCATCTGGACCCAGACAAAGTCAAAGCCATCCAGGACATGCATCCACCGAGGAACCTCAAAGAGCTCAGAGGCTTGCAAGGCAGGTTGGCCTACATCAGAAGATTCATTGCAAATCTCTCAGGCCGCTGTCAGCCGTTCACCCAGCTCATGAAAAAGGGTACTGCCTTCATATGGGACCAAGCTTGTCAAGAAGCTTATGAAGACATCAAGAGGTATCTCACAAACCCTCCGGTCTTAGTGGCCCCTACATCAGGGAAACCATTCTTGCTTTATGTAAAAGCTCTGGACTATTCCCTCGGCGCCCTCCTCGCTCAGAAGGACGACAATGGCCACGAGCAGGCCATTTATTATCTGAGCAGGACTCTCATAGGAGCGGAATCTCGCTACAATCCTGTTGAGAAAGAGTGTTTAGCTCTCGTCTTTGCCGTTCAGAAGACACGGCATTATTTGGTTGGCCAGACCATACATGTCATCTCCAGGGTGAATCCTTTACGTCTTCTTATGACGAAGCCAGGGTCACTAAATTCAAGATTGGCTAAATGGGCACTTCTGCTGTCTCAATACGACATGACCTTTATTCCTCAGAAGGCGGTCAAAGGCCAAGCCCTTGCAGAATTCTTGGCTGCTCATCCAGTTCCGGAGCATTCAAAACTTCACGAAGACATCCCTGATGAAGTCTTCGAGTCTAATGCAACCTCAACAGAGGAAGTGTGGCAGATGTTCTTCGACGGAGCATCGCGGATGGTCCCAAAGGAAAGATTATTGCTGGAGTGGGGGTTGTGTTCATCTCCCCACAGGATCATATCCTTCCTAGAGCATTTTCTTTGACAGAATCATGCTCCAACAATGTAGCAGAATACAATGCTCTGCTCATCGGTCTCCAGCTTGCCCATGGAATGGGGGTACGCTACCTCGAAGCTTACGGCGATTCAAAGCTGGTCACCAGTCAAGTCAAAGGCGAATATGAAGTCCGCCATGAGGACTTGGTGCCTTACTATCATACAGTCATCAAATTGGCTAGCTTATTTGAAGGCTTCTACATCGGGCATGTGTCCCGATCTCAAAATATCAAGGCGGATGCCCTCGCTGCATTAGCGACGACGCTAGCCTTACCGGCCGACACCGAGTATCACCTCACAGTCGCAACCGGCATCTCGTATGCTCCAAGCGTATGCTAAGGATCCAAGAGGTCCATAATATCTCCATGGATCCTGAGCCCAGGGATTGGCGCTTCCCTCTCATTGACTACGCTCTGCACGGTCTGCTTCCAGACGATCCCAAAGAAGCGGCGTCCATCAGACGAAGGTCGCTCCGTTTCTACTATGATCCCACTTTGAAGATACTCTACCGTCGCTCATATGATGGTGTCCTCCTCCGTTGCCTTTCCCATTCAGAGGCACAGGAAGTGCTTAAAGAAGCACATGATGGCATTTGCGGAGCTCACCAGCCCGGTCCAAAGCTTAAAGACAGGCTGCACAGACTTGGGTACTACTGGCCGACCATGATGGCCGATGCCACCCAATATGCACGAAGGTGTAAGGCGTGCCAGACTTCATACACCAACCTTCGGAGTTGCTCCACCCTACTGTTGCTTCATGGCCATTTGAAGCATGGGGAGTCGATGTCGTAGGGCCAATCAGTCCCTCTTCGGCAAAGAGGTCACCGGTTATCCTAGCAATAACCGATTACTTCTCAAATGGGCAGAGGCCATACCGTTGGCCGAAGTCAAAACCTCCAATCTGGTTAGCTTCATCAAACACCATGTCATCCATCAATTTGGTGTCCCCAGGCGAATCATCCACGACAATGGTCCTCAATTCATAAGCCAAGGATTCTATCGGTTCTGCGATAAATACCGAATTCAGAATGTGGCTTCAACCGCCTACAATCCTGCCGCCAATGGCTTAGCAGAAGCATTCAACAAAACGATCATCAAGCTGCTCAAGAAGTTCGTCTCCTCGAATAAGCGAGATTGGGACGAAAAGCTGGGTGAATGTCTCTGGGCTTACCGGACTACGGTTCGGACACCGACAGGCAATACGCCTTTCTCACTGGTATATGGGTGCGAAGCGGTCATCCCATTGGAAATCCAGGTGCCATCATTGCGGGTAGCCTTGACTACTAAGATGACATCAGGAGACAATGATCGCCTGCGTCTTCAAGAGCTCGAAGCCCTAGACGAGAAGCGGCTCCAAGCTCAGCAACACATCGAGCTATATCAGGCTCGGATGTCAAAAGCCTTCAATAAGAAGGTCAAGCAGAGAGTCTTCCAGAAAGGAGACCTGGTCTTAGCCGTCAGACGACCGATGATTATGACGCACAAGACCAAAGGCAAATTTCAGCCTAAATGGGAAGGACCGTTGTGATAGAAACAGTCTATTCAAACGGGGCATACCGCCTTATGACTGCAGAGGGCGACCTACTCATGATGCCGATCAATGGCAAATTCTTAAAGAATTACCATCCTTAATCGAGGATCCTTCTCTCGATCAAGTTAACATTACACCTCTGATCGAGGTCTCCGTGTCTGAAGCACGCACAAAGAGAGCCTTTCTCTTCCTCCAAGTGAGGTCATACAGCCGAAAACCAACTGGGACCTGGCGTGCACCAGTTATCCTAAAAGACAATCGAGGTTGTGCAGACATCAACCTGATAATCCGACATCCTTAACGATTAAGGATAGAGGAAAATGTTGGCCTTTAAGCCCAACATGAGTCCTCGACAACTCATCATGCTGAGGGGAATAGCATGAGCCCAACTCAAACGGTAGTTGGTAAAGGCATATCAAACCTTGATAGCTGAGGGTTTGCTAAAAATCCTAAGGGACCTGTTCCCACTTGATTCCTCTCCAGAATCACTTACCAATTCTCATCCATAGAATGGTAAGACCACATATTCCGCTGTTACGTTAACATTAAACCTATGACAGCAGTCCCCTCATTTCTCCTCGTGAGAACGAGACCTCCAAAATCACCTACCAATTCTCATCCATAGAATGGTAGGACTACACATATTTCGCTGTTACGTTAACATTAAACCTATGACAGTGATTTCCTCATTTCTCCCGAGAAGACGAGACCTTTTCCAAATCCAACCCGACTTTTGAACTTGGTGGCTTCTCAACCGGTTATGTCATTGCGACCTCTGAACTGGCAGATAGCCAAGTTTCATCTATCATTGAGCTTAGTGGCGTCTTAATCGGTTATGTCATTGCGACCTCTGAACCAGTAGACAGCTAAGTCTCAACCTCGAGTCCTGTTGACATTTACAAAAGACAGGTCTCGATACTTGTTGACATTTACAAAAGACAAGTATCACCTATTTTGAGCTTGGTGGCTTCTCAACCAGTTATGTCATTGCGACCTCTGAACTGGCAGATAGCCAAGTTTCATCTACCATTGAGCTTAGTGGCGTCTCAATTGGTTATGTCATTGCGACCTCTGAACCAGCAGACAGCTAAGTCTCAATCTTGAGTCCTGTTGACATTTACAAAAGACAGGTCTCGATACTTGTTGACATTTACAAAAGACAAGTATCACCTATTTTGAGCTTGGTGGCTTCTCAACCGGTTATGTCATTGAGACCTCTGAACTGGCAGATAGCCAAGTTTCATCTATCATTGAGCTTGGTGGCGTCTTAATCGGTTATGTCATTGCGACCTCTGAACCAGTGGACAGCTAAGTCTCAACCTCGAGTCCTGTTGACATTTACAAAAGACAGGTCTCGATACTTGTTGACATTTACAAAAGACAAGTATCACCTATTTTGAGCTTGGTGGCTTCCCAACCAGTTATGTCATTGCGACCTCTGAACTGGCAGATAGCCAAGTTTCATCTACCATTGAGCTTAGTGGCGTCTCAATTGGTTATGTCATTGCGACCTCTGAACCAACAGACAGCTAAGTCTCAATCTCGAGCCCTGTTGACATTTACAAAAGACAGGCCTCATACTTGCTGACATTACAAAAGGCAAGTATCTTCAGCCCCGCAAAGGGCTGACCTCGAGACTGGCGGCGTCTCAATTGGTTATGTCATTGCGACTTCTGAACCAACAGACAGCTAAGTCTCAATCTCGAGCCCTGTTGACATTTACAAAAGACAGGCCTCATACTTGCTGACATTTACAAAAGGCAAGTATCTTCAGCCCCGCAAAGGGCTGACCTCGAGACTGGCGGCGTCTCAATTGGTTATGTCATTGTGACCTCTGAACCAACAGACAGCTAAGTCTCAATCTCGAGCCCTGTTGACATTTACAAAAGACAGGCCTCATACTTGCTGACATTTACAAAAGGCAAGTATCTTCAGCCCCGCAAAGGGCTGACCTCGAGACTGGCGACGTCCCATTCGGTTATGTCATTGCGACCTCTGAACCAACAGACAGCCATACCTCATTATCCAAACAAACAAAGACGACAAAAGAAAGAATTTTTATTAAATTCCAAAAGGATGGATACATGGAGGAGCCTATAGGCGTACATGATAAGATCGGATCCGATCTCCGAGCGAAGCTAGCCTCGTCTCCTGTCATCAGCAGCCTGGGTCAGCGCCTGTGATCTCAGCTCAGCCTCATTGAAATCCACCGCTTGAGCCAGACGAGCTTCAACCTCCGCCAAAGTCGCCCTCTGTGACGACTCCCGCCGTGCTAATTCTTCGCTTTGAGCCCTAAGCTGCTCAAGCATCGCAGTCTCTTCAAGACGCACCGGTGTAGCCTTGGATAAGAGGAGATTTGCTTTCCTGATCATCTCCTCGGCCATCCTAATCTTATCTTCGGCATCAAGAAGGGCACTGGTGGAAGCGTCAATTGCACTCCCAACCTCTACTTGCTCTGTCTCCAAGGACTTCAAGTCAGAGGAGATAGCCTCAGCGGCCTCTTGAGCAGCAAGCCGAGCTTCGCGCCTTTGCGCGACAAGATGTGTGAGCCGCTCATTAGCTAAAGACACGGGTCGGAACGATGGAGATGGCGCCACTCCTCTACGTCCTTCTCAAGGTTATCCACCAGGAGTTCCAGAGCAGAAGCCTGGTGATACCCCTCAAAGTCCCGGATACACTCAATGCCACGAGAGAGGACCATCTTCAGCTTCGAGAATGGCACAGGCGAGCCTTCAAGACTAGACTGATAGTCTGCTCCAAACTGTTATAGAAGCTGTCGACCAGATTACCGATGAAGTCATTCTCAGCTTCATCAACCCTTGAGACAACCTCGGAGCAATCTACCATCCTAGTTGACACCGCCGCAGAAGAAGAAGCGGGAACATCGGCAGTAGCAGGACAAGCCCAAGGTAACCTCGGCGGAGTCCCCAGCGACACCAGCACGTCAGCCACCGCGGAGGTAGGACTGGCAACCACCTCTGGAACAACAGGCTCAACCACCTGAGTTGGAGAGGTAGGGCTGGTGATCACCCTCAACTCCATACTCGCCGGCATCTCACTCGGGAGTAAAGGCATCTGTGGGACTGTCGTCTCCACAACCCCCGACCTCTCAGTTGTCATGGGCTGATAAGAGGGGAGGCCGCCATATAGCGCGTCCAACACAGCAGCATCTGTCGCGGTCGAAGCACTCGACTCGCCCTCTAACCTCTTAGGAGGACCCTCCGCTCCCTTCGAAGCTGATGCACCTTGGGGACGAATACCTGCAACAAAACTAAGGTCAAAAAGGAGACGCAGCAAACAGGCGAAGACCAAGAGATCGTAGTCATACCGAAGGCCGATGTCACCTCGTCAGCCACATCGGAATCCAAGGGTCCCATCGGAAAGTTCTTACCAGACTCGACGTAAATGGCCGGCCCGCTCTCGCCCGCCGAGTCCCCTGCAGACCACTCAACAGAGCTTGATTCCACAGGACTTCCTTTGGAGGTCCCAACACCCGAAGGACCGACGTCAGCTGCGCCACTCCCAGACTCTTCCGAGTGAGCGGAAGAGCTGGCTGCAGCCCTATAGGTGAACAGGGGATCGTAGTGTTCCCCTTGCTCTCCAACGGCCTCAGTTCCTGCAACAAAAGCAAATGATGAGTTATTTAAAGTGTGCTGAAGGCATATTAGATGGGGCCAATCTTACCAGTAGTCGGTTCAGCAACCGACGGCTCAGCCACTAATGGAGCAGCAGAAAGAAGCGCAGTAGAGGGTTCGCCCTCTACCACAATTGTAGGAGCATGGCGACGGGGCTTCTTCGCCAACGACTTCCTACGGGATCCACTCCCACGTTTCCTCTTGAAGTGGACATCAGAATCCTCTTCTTCCACTTCTTCCACATGTCGTGGGGGAGCTGTCCCCACTACACCCGAAGCGCCTTCCCGAGAAGCGCCGGTTCAACTCTACTAAGAGTTAAACTTCGCACTAGTGCAAAAGTGCGGACTTCGCACAGTCCTTCAAGGGCTTCGCCGAGAGGCCTACCTTAGCCCTCTAAAAAGCGTGCTGCTCGCGGTACACACCAGTCTCGCGAAGATCATTCGAGGGAAAGACTATGTTCTTAGCTCCGCACACAGTCAGCCCAGCAATGGCCGAACTCCCAATGAAAGCAAGCAAAAATCAAATGAACAAGAGATGAACTTTCATTGATAGAAAGGGTACATTTGATATTACATCAAAGTTGTGTTTTATATAACACACCAAGTTGCCTAACAAGGCCATTTGCATAAAAGGCATACAAGCGGTTTTAATCTGCTCCCAGGCCAGACCAACGGACAGGAAGGGCCTTCCTCCTGCATAAGACCATAATCAGTGGTGCCGCAAGGACATGGTCATTTTTCTCCACAAAAATGGCAGATCTTGCCAGGCCATTTTTGTTGAAGCCTGGCAATAAAAACCTATCGCCGCCAACACGATAGATCACGTATAATGGGAATTGGCAGTGGTACCAGTAATCTAACAGGCGCGATATCATCTTTCCTGAAGTGGATCACCCCCAAAGGCCACCAAAGTTGAAAGTCGGCAATGATGCCGGCGATCCCACAGGCGACGCGCATTATCTTGAAGCGGATCCTCTCCGATAAAGGCGACGGCCAGCCTCACCTCAGAATGAATCATCTCGGATAAGAGGCTGCCAACAGCCCCTGGGACGCGCATCCGCTGCCCCGAATTGTTCCTCCTGCTTAAAAGTAAAGCTTCAACCGGGGAAGCATAAGGCAATTTCATGATTTCTTCCATCAAGTTACCAGACTGGCAAACATAGCTCACTGCAAGGCAAATTGGAGCAAGTTAACAGTCAAGCACAGAAAAAGCTGCAAAGATATTAAGTCAGATTCTTGGGCGGCAAAGTAATCCGACTTCAGCAGAGGACAAGCTCCGCCTGCACAGCAACTAATGGACTAGCTCAGCAAACGCCAAGTCCTAACCTCACCTCTATGGCAAAGTCAGACACAGTCTCAACATTCACCAATATGGCAAGACTGCTCAACCTTTGAAGAGACCAAGTCCTAAGTTCTGCCTGTGTAGCGGACTCAACTTGCAATGATCTTTCTGTGATCAAGTCAGAATGATAGCTTCACTGGGAAGCTATGCCAAAATTCTTCTCTGCAGATCATTCAAGTGCAAGATGAAGATCAAGGGAAGTTAATCCCTGAAGCAGCTGTCAAAGGGGGATGAATTCCCTAAAATCGGTGAAGTCGTTGAACGATCAAGACTTACTGGTCCTTGGCCGGTTAGACAACCAGAGTGGGCTTTCCCACTAATTCAGAGATCTGAGTATCTCTTACAACCAAGAGAAGAGAAGAAAGGCAAAACATTTCTCTTCAGAGGACCTCAAGTGTCCTATTTATAGGCCCCATGGCCTGAGCACTCTCACCCCAAGCGTGGAGCACGAGCGCATTCAAGGCATTTATTGCGCCTTGATGGAAGGGACGGTTTCCCCTTGGAACCGTGCAAAGGGAGAAAACGTCTCCCTCATAAAAGGCACTTATGGCGCCTTGAAGAAAGGGAGTATCCTCCCTTGGAAACGTGCAAATCGGAGAACATCTCCCTCGATTGGCGCGAAAGAAGGAATGATCCTCCTCGTAACCGCCCCACGGCAGTGGCTTTGAAAAGACAACAGGAGTCCAAAGCGAACTTATTTCTTGGAAGCCCAGATGCGGAGCTACCCCGACGCGAAGCTACTCGCGAACCAGTGCAATTCTTCGGCGAATGCATCCCAAAGCAGGATTGAAGGCGAAGCTGAACTCAACCATCATGGCGACGTTCATACTCCACATACTATCACAGCAGTTCAAAGTGTTTCGGAGTCTGAGCTATTGCAGACTCTCAAAAACTTTGAAGGGGTCTTGTTGACACTTAAAAAAGACAAGATTCTCATTGGTCCGAACGATGTCTGAACTTGTTGACATTTACAAAAGTCAAGGGACAGATAAGCTGAAGACCAGTTTCCACCCACCTCCAAGGGACAAGGAAGCAGCTCGGACTCCACTGATCCAGCAAGCAGAACAGTGAACCCGGATTGTTTCTAAACAGACCTCAGCAGGTCTAAGATGCTAGCATTTAGCATTACATTAGCCCAAGGAGATAGCCTCGTTTGAGAGGCTAGCATCATCCAGAGCATCGCCAGGAAGCTAACTGATAGCTTCGCCGAAAAGCCTCTTTTCGGACCTCGCCAAGAGTTACCTCTAGCTCCGCTATGAGCTTCAAAGCGGGCAGCTCCGTTGTCAACCTTTGACCAATCAAATCTCCTGATGAGATCGGATCCAAATCTGATCAAATCCGATTAGGATTCAAATATGGCAGGTGATTGCCGCAATCTCTTGACTCTCTTGAAACGAGTAAGAGGATCAGAGAAAATCCTCCAACGATATGGAAAGGATCGAAACAAATCGGGAAGATCAACCGACTTGCCATTTTCTAGCTCCGCAGAAGCTATCCTAGCCTCGCAGCAAGGCTACTTTCCAGATTCAAACAGATTCGGTTCAATCTGTTCCATATCTTCAAGGGGATGACTATACCCTTGCTCTCCCTATAAATAGCCCGCCAGGGGCACAAGGGGAGGAGGCTTCCAGAGATCGGCGATCAATCAAAGTGGGCTTCTGCTCCCAAATCGATCCTCTGCTGATCAGGAGAATCGGACTTCTTCATAACGCACCGTGCGTTCCCTAATTCAGAGACCGTTCAAGAGAAATACTTCTCCTTTCAGGGTGGCGATACCCTAGCAACCTCTTTCCTCAAGGAATCTCCAGAACCAGGCGAGAAGGAATTCCTCACAGAAGGCGGTTTTGAGAAGTAGCAAGAGGGTTCTACCAATCCTCTGTTCTCTGATTCCCGGAACCAGGCGAGAAGGGAATCTCATCGCTCGCATCGTCAAAGGGACAAAGTGGTCGCGCGCTGACCAGACTCCTATCGGCACATTTTCCCAGAATCTCTGAGGAGATCTACTTGTAATCTTTTTTAAGAATACTTGTAATTTAGCTCCTCAAAACCTTTTTTTGTAAGTTTTCCCCTTTGCAAACATAATGGAAAACAATAAATAAAAAGATCTCAATAACACCACTGCTCTTAGTCAACAATGGCTCTTTTGATGTTTAGTTTTCTTTGTACTGCTATATTGTAACACTCAATCTTATTGTATAAGAGATCGTTTTGTATCATTTTCACATGCCTGGAGATAAATGCGTGGACATAAATAAAAAGCATATTTGTTTTTTAATAAACTACGACCTTTGGTCGCAGTCATGCATTGCAAACAAAACAACTTGGACCAGAGACGACACTGCGACCTAGGTCGCATAAGACTATCAGTACAAACAGAAACAACTACGACCAGGGTCGACATTGCGACCAAAAACTGCGACTAAGCAACTGCTGCGGTGACGTGTCACCTCGTCGCAGTGTTGTTGTTGATTAAGACTAAAGACCAGCAACTGCGACCAAGATTGCAGATTATTTTTTTAAGACTGCGGCCATCAACTGCGACCAAGGTCGCAGTGTTGTTGTTGATTATTTATAAAGACCACCAACTGCGACCAAGGTCGCAGTGATGTTGTTGATTAAGAGTAAAGACCAGAAACTGCGACCAAGGTCGCTGTGTATTTTATTAAGACTAAACACCAACAACTGCGATCAAGGTCGCAGTTTATTTTATTAAGACTACGGTCAGAAACTGCGACCAAGGTAGCAGTGTTGTTGTTGATTAAGACTAAAGTCCAGCAACTGCGACCAAAGTCGCAGTGTATTTATTAAGTCTGCGTCCATGGTCGCAGTATTTCAACCAATACATAGTAGTAAAAAATGTAATTCACACAATTAACTTTAGAAAACAGATTTATATATATTTAAAAAGAAAAACAAAATACAATTTTTTTAACTTCTAATCGTCGTCATCACCATCGTAATTAGATTCGTCGTCAAGAGTCATGCTTTCGTCTTCTGTCTCTTCCTCCTCTTCAGGTACAGTCTCATCGTCGCTTTCTTCCTCTTCATGTTTGTGTTTTGGTTCATCAATGAACTCCCAGAAAGGGTCGTCTGTATCAAGCTCAGATTCTGACCCGTAGCGAGACATTGTTTCAGAACTAAACATAAAATCATCATTTGATGATTGGCTTCTTTCCGGTGAAGACGGTGGTGATGGTGAAGACATTGTTTGAATGTATTGGCTTCTTTCCGGTGAAGACGGTGGTGATGGTGAAGACATTTTTTGAATGTATTTTCCGAACAGTGAGAGTAACGAGTTTGAGCAAAAATAACTTAGTATGTTTTTAATCCTTTGCTCATGACCCTTTATATATTTTTAATCCCGGAATTCCAAAAGGTTTAAGCTCTCGGACCACGTGAATATCTCTCAAATATATTTTCTATCTTTTCCCAAAAATTGTATACTTCCTAGGTGACTGTTCAGTTATCCAAAACAGTTTAAAAGTTAATACACTATAACTTTAAATTACTTTGAACTCCAAAACAGTACATTATTGCGACCAAAGTCGCATTGGGAACTGAGAAATGATTAACTGCGACCATAAATTGCATCTGTAGTAGGATTGCGACTATGGTCGCAGTGTTTAAGAGCAGCAGTCGCAGTTTGGATATGTAATTAAAAGAGCTTATAAGTTAATATAGTGAGAAATAGACCTTACAAAAAAAATAGAATTAAAAGCTTTTAAAAGAAGACAAAATATAATTGAATATCAGAAGATCAGTAAATCCTAATCCTCGTCATTATCACCATCATAAGCAGATTCATCGTCTTCATTCTTCTGCTCTTCCTATTCATCACTTATTTCCTCATCATCTTACTGTTTTTGAGGTTTTTTTGTTTCACCGATGAACTCCCAGAATGGATCGTCTCTATCAAGCTCTTCGTCTGACCCGTTGCTAGGAAGCGAGCCTACAGCATCAGAGGACATGCTTTCATCAAGCATGTCTCTGTCAAGTGGCAGAGGAACAATGTCTTCTTCACTAACCCACATGAAAACTTCATTATCATCATGAATAGGAGGATCAGTTAATACATTATTTGATGTAGTGAGATAGTCAAAAGGAGTGAAGTCCAGACTGGTATCAGATTCACTAGAATATCCTGAAGACAAAGGACCGGTGGGGGAACGATTGAAGTTGAAATCTAAGTGTTCAGAGGAAGAAGATGGGGAAGACATGATTCAAGAATGATTTTTTTTTTGGAAGTTTTTGAAATCAAATTGAAAAGGAAGAGCAAAATTATAGTTTTTTAGGTATGAGATAATATATTAGTTACAAGCATTATATAAAGGTCAATATTGTGGAAGAACATGAATAGTAATAATAATTGTTACAGGTGAGGGTTGAGTATGGTAGGAAGTGGTAAAAAATTAAATATTTAATTGAAGATTTATTGCTGGAGAATCTGAAGTACAAATTAACTTTTTATAGAATTGTTTGCCTATATCTTTAGATTACGTATGGTGCACATCTTTCCTTTCTCGAGATTAACATTAGTGCATCTCTTTTTTTCTAGACTGGTGTTGTATCACGGTAGATATAATAATAATTACTTCTTTTACATAAGGCATGAGAAAGAAGATTGCGAATTTGGTCGCAGTACCGAAGGAGGTCGCATTGCTATACGATGGCATTTTTTGTCTGGTATTCTTTATTCTGTATTAAGTCTGCGATCATGGAATGTTTTTTTTCTAGACTGGTGTTGTATCACGGTAGATATAATATTAATTACTTCTTTTACATAAGGCATGAGAAAGAAGATTGCGAATTTGGTAGCAGTACCGAAGGAGGTCGCATTGCTATACGATAGCATTTTTTGTCTGGTATTCTTTATTCTGTATTAAGTCTGCGACCATGGAATGTTTTTTACTTTTCAATGCTAGAAGTCGCAGTCGTCATTAAAAGGGGTATTTTTGTCATTTTGATTCACGATTGTTTAGGCGGGATTTTTTGATTTTTTTTGGCGCCCACACTCTGCGACCGATGTGTGGCCTATATTCAGCCACGTCCCGCAGGCTGAGAAACTCTCTCAGCCTGCAGGCTGAGGTACAGTAAGCCCATATATATATATATATATATATATATATATATATATATATATAAATATATATATATATATATATATATATATATATATATATATATATATATTATATATATATATATAGAGAGAGAGAGAGAGAGAGAAATGTATATCAGCCGCGGCTGAGAGAACTCTCTCAGCCTGCGCTGACGTGGCTCAATTTTGTCACCCCACTAACTTGCGGCCCGCTTATAGAAAATAGTTAAATTACCAAATACCCCTTATGAAAAGCTATTTTTTCGGTAAAAGACAGTGAATATGTATAGTTTATTATTTTTTTATATTTTCTGACGTTATTCAATTTTGTGACAATTATCTTTTATAACTGCGGCTATACTGTCAACATTTTTTTATTAAATCACGAAACTAATTTGAATGCTTCTTTAATTTCTTGATTTGATATTTAATGATTTTTAATATAGTCGCAGTTTACTTTTTCTTCGCATGTAATGTATAATGCGATCAAGGACTGCGACTATGTCGCAGTATTTATCGAGAGTGATAGTATAATCGGAGTTTACGTATTATTTTATATTTTTTGTTCTTCATTTGTGATTAAGTCGCAGTGTTTTTATGAGAACTGCTACCATGGTCGCAGTCTTTTCTAAGGACTGCTACCAAGGTCGCAGTCTTTTTCTGAGTATTGCTACCAAGGTCGTAGTCTTTTTCTGAGGACTGCTATCAAGCTTGCAGTCTTTTTCTGAGGACTGCTACCATGGTCGCAGTCTTTTTCTGAGGACTGCTACCAAGGTCGCAGTCTTTTTCTAAGGACTGCTACCATGGTCGCAGTCCTAATTATACTGAAAATTAGGACTGCGACTATGGTCGCAGTACTTAACGAGAGCGATAGTCTCAGCAGCCTATAAATTATGAATTATTTTATAGGACTGCGACTATGGTCGCAGTGTTTAAGAATAGCAGTCGCAGTTTCATATGTAATGAAAAGAGCTTATAAGTTAATATAATGAGAAAGAGACTGCGACTTGTGTCGCAGTCGTCATATAAAAAGTTATATTGTATTAGGTCTGCGACCATGGCATGTTTTTTTAATTTTCAATGCTTCTACTTATTTTACATTATGTTGATCCAAATTTTTTTATTTATATTTTTCGATGTAGTAGAATTACGAATTTTATAACTGTAGATATATTCAACTGAAATTTTTTAGGTAAATTTTGTTTGTTGATGACTTTATTCCAGTTTAGAATTAAAAAGGGGAATTTTTGTCAATTTGTTTCACTATTGTTTAGGTGGGATTTTTTTGATTTTTTTTTGCGCCTACACTCTGCGGACGATATGTGGCATATATTCAGCCACGTCCCGCAGGCTGAGAAACTCTCTCAGCCTGCCGGCTGAGGTACAGTAACCCCATATATATATATATATATATATATATATATATATATATATATATATATATATATATATATATATATATATATATATATATATATAGTTGGGATTACGATTTTAATTTGCGGTTATTAAGTTTGATTAGGTTGGAATTAAGACTTTGATCCAATAAAAAAGTGTAATCCTCGTCAACCTCAAATTAAATTGTTTGGGATTGTTGAGATGAGTTAGGGATGAGACAGAATTCTACCTATTAAGAGAACTTTGTTGTAGAATTCAAATCCAATAAATATACCTAATTTTAATTAATTTCACATTAGGCCAAACGGGTTTTATCGAGTTCTTTAAACCCGACCCATTAAGAAAACTCATAACTTAACATTTGCGGGTCGGATCTGATTCAGACCTGATAAGCACTGCAGTCCCGCTTACCAATAGAAACTTCAATTAGTCGTTACGGGTAGGGGTGAGCATCGGTCGGTTCGGTTCGGTTTTTGTTAATTTTTGCAAAACCGAACCGAACCGATTAGACTTAGCAACCGAACCGAACCGACTCAGTTCGATTCGGTTTTTTCGGTTAGGCCAATATTTTTCCATCATTTCTTATATTTTTTAATCACCATTATATTATCATCCTTTAATATTCTAATCTCAAATATTCAATACCCAAATTAGAAATAAGAAAAAGACCCCTAACCTTAATGTGAATTAAAAATTTCATATTCTAAAATTTTACGCTATATTTAGGCTCTTATATCAAAACTCACATAATTATTACTAACTTTTAATGGCAAGAATGAAAAAAAAGAACTATATTAATATAAATATTATTCTTAATTGTGATGGTGTACTTAACATAACTTTCACATATTCAATATAAAAGGATGGTATTGCTAGAACTAATGAGATAAGTTTTCACCAGTTTTTGTTATGAACTATATGATTCACTAAATTGAATTTGTGGGGTGATATATAGGGTGAGAGATTCGGTTCGCTTCGGTCGAGTTCGGTTTTTGAAACACAAAACCGAAACCGAACCGAACTAGAGCGGTTCGGTTCGAGTTCGGGTTCGGGTTTCGGTTTTTGGTCGGTTATTTCGGTTATAACCGAACTCTGCTCACCCCTAGTTACGGGCTTATCCGACTTCTATTTTGGGCGTATAAACAGTCGTTTCAAAATTCTTGACGAGCACTACAGTATTACAAGAACTATACATGACAAAACTATAGTAAGTTGACATAAAAAGGCATTGAAGTGTTTGTATATCATGGTAATATGTATCCTTACATGCTTTCGTTTTATCAATATTTAAATTATTACTTGTATTATTCTAGCACAATGAATATTGATGTTTACTACAGTTGATAACATACAAATAAAGATTTTTACATGTTCAAATTAAAAGTTTATGAAAGAGCTTATTTAATTGCGTATATAGTTCATGAGGACAATAGCCAGCCCAAAGGAAGACTATTATTTGGCCGAGTTATGTACGGTGTTGAATACTTGATGTGAGTAATGTGAGTGGGAGAAACTAGGCGTGTGGTAATTGGCCCAAAGGAAGGTGTCACACTATAGGCCCATATTGTATTACCCTAATTAACTAGTTCACGGCGGAACAAGAATTCAGATACATAGATTTGTGTGGCCCCATGTGTGTGGCAATCGGCCTAAAGGAAGGTTGTCAATATGGCCAGATCATTACATATATTATATGATCGATATAGATAACTTAAATTTTGGGACTAATCCTATAAAGGAACAATCGGCCCAAAGGAAGGTTGTTCTCTTACATAGGACCTAGACTTTAGAATATCTATATTAGGTCAGTACAGTGTTGGCATAAAAAGACACAACTTATTCTGAAAGTTTGGCCGACAGCTCTATCGATTAACTGGTTGTATTTTCTAAAATTTAATTTTTTTATGACTATTAAAGTAGAATTTTGTTAAATGAAATGTTTATGTTAAAATGATGAGATATTATACGTTCATGTAGTCTAAATTAAATGGTACAAACTTTAAGAAGTGGCAAGATCACGTAAAAGATCGTTCTTGGATTCATGGACCTAAACTACACCTTAAGGACTGATGGACCCCAACTGTCACTAACAAAAATTCAGTTAAAGAAAAGGTCACTTATGATAAGTGGGAGAGATCTTACATGATGTGTCTAATGGTCATGAAGCACATTATTCCTATGACTATTAAGGGTTTTATGCCTGATAAAGATGGTGCTAAAAAGTTTTTCAACTGAAGTAGCAAACCGATTTATTAAATCGGATAAAATTGACGCCAGCACGCATCTTAGCAAGCACTACAACGACAAATAAAACATAAGGGAGTACATTATGAAAATGTCCAATCTTGTTTCTAAACTAAAAGCACTGAAATTGGAACTCTCTGAAGAGATTCTAGTGTACTTCATTCTAATCTCTTTTCTTATAAAGTATAACCCTTTTTTCAGATTATTTATAATACTCAAAGAAAAAAGTAGAGTCTCACTGAGCTTATTAGTCACTGTGTCCGGAAAGAAAAGAGACTGAAATAAGAAAAAACTAAAACTGCTCACTTAGTATACAGGGTAATACTTCTTATAAGAAAAAAAAGTGAAACTAAAGGAAGAAACATAAACACCACTACAGTAGCCGATCCTAAGTGACAAAAGTGCATGATAAGAAGCCTAAGGTCATTGCATGCTTTTTCTGCTAGAAAGTAAGCCACCTCTATCAAGATTGTATAAAGTACCCGAAATGGCTATTTAGCGGTGTATCTCATATTTATTTTTGTTCTGGAATTAATTTAGCTTTAATTTCACTTCATACATAGTGGATAGATAATTCACGTAAGTGATGCAATGCGGAACTTTCAAGCTCAAAGGAGGCTCAGCCCAGCTGAGCGATACGTATACATGGGTGATGAAAATAAAGTTGCAGTTGAAACTGTTAGAGTTTGTAGGCTTAGATTAGATTCTGGTTTTTTATTTTAGATTTGGATGAGACTTTACATGCACTGTCCTTTTAGGCGAATCGTATTTCTATTTCATTGTTAGACAGATCTATTTTTACTGTCACTGTTGGTAATGAAATACTTAGTCTATTTTTCAAATATGAAGTTGTTGGTACTAGAATTCTAATTGATGGTTATATAAATTGAAACTTCATGCTTCATATCCTAAATCTTTATATGTGAATAGCCTAGGCACTAAGCGAACATTAATTAAAGAATCATGAGAAAGTTTGGTGCTAGACGGAGTTTAGGCATCTTGAATTTGGTGTATATATACATTTGTTGTCCATTCCATACAGCTTAATAGAATGGCCACAGACACTTCATCACTTTAACAGACTATTACTCTTGTTATGGGTACCTATACTTGATTCATGAGAAATCCCAATCACTGGATATGTTTAAAATTTATAAATTTGAAGTTGAAAATCAACAGAATAGAAAAATTAAAGTCGTTCGATCTAACCGTAGTAGTGAGTACTATGGCAAATACGATAAATCAGGCAGATATCCAGGATCTTTTTGCCAATTTTCTGAAAGAATGTGGCATTGTCGCGTAGTACATCATGTCAGGGACACCTCGTCAAAATGGTGTCACTGAAAGACGAAAACGCACACTAAAGGACATGATTAGGAGTATGATAGCTCATAATACCCTACCAAAGTCATTATGAAATGAAGCCTTAAAGACAGTTGTCTACCTCCTTAATAGAGTACCTAGTAAAACAGTAACTAAAGCTCCATATGAGTTATAGACTGAGAAATCCTCCAGCATTAGGCATCTACATGTCTAGGGCTATTCAACGGAAGCTCGACTATATATACCATATGAGAAAAGCTGGACTCAACAATAGTTAATTGTTTATTCATAAGATATTCTGAGAGGTCTAGAGGCTTTAGGTTTTACTGTCCTTCCACTAAAAATATAAAAACGAATAATGTTAAATTTTTTGAGGATATTCAGAACAGTGGGAGTCAACTATGTAAAGATTTCACATTTGAGGAAGAACATATTGTTATACCTATGATAATTGTTCCAAATAATAAAGTAGTTATTCCACTTCAAGATGAAAATACAATTGTACCCTTACAAGGTACAGATACAGTTCATCCTGAACTAGATCCTACTGATGAGGTAGAACCTGAAAATTCTCAATCACAAGTGCTTAGAAGATTAACTAGGGAGAGGAGATCAGTCATGACAAATGACTATATAGTTTATCTCCAAGAGCTTGAGTTTGATATAGGGCTAGAGGACAGTGGCGTACGCAGCATTTTCACTCAGTCGGGGCAAAACATAATGACCTAAAATTGAAATAATATAAACTAAATAATATATCTCAAGTTTCAGTATTACAAAAAGGATAGAGGGTAACCACTCAAAATTACTTTACTCTCCCTCGAGCGGCCATATTAATTCATTGTCAATGCTGTCAAATATATCTTTTCAATATGTCACCAAGCAATTGTTCATTAACTCATCACCTATTCTATTACGTAATGAATTCTTGATAAGCTTCATTGCAGAGAACGCTCGTTCGACGATTGCAGCTGCAATGGGTAAAAGTAATGCCTGCTAGTTTCATGAGCAAATATACCAAATGATAGGTTTTATCTTTCTTCAAATGAACTATTTTTTTAGCAAGCTCACCAATTCCTTTAATTTCAGAAAACTGCTTGCTGAAGCGAACATTTAGAATATAATTATCAAGTTGAAAATCAAGTGCAGCTAGCTCGGTTGAAGAAAAGTCTATTTATAAAACTCTGCAAATCGAATCAACTTTCTCTTATCAAAGGCGGAGAATGAATCAGTTGGACTCATCTTAATTAAATTCGTGATTCAAAAATAACTTCTTTCAATACAATAGACAATATGCATAAATAACAAATTATCAGAACAATATAGTATATTTCAATATTAAGTCTACAGAAACGTTAAGTAATGGAGAACTGAAACACAATTTCTTATTTGATCCAGTTCCATGCAGATAAACATGAGTATTAGAAAAAAGATGTTTTAAACTAATAATAATCATTGGCAATAATGCTAAATTTTCAAATGTTTAGTGAAATAGGAGTCTACACACCTGTTGCGATCCAAAATCCTTACAACACTCTAAAGATCAGATCAAATCTTGAAAAGTTCCTATAATATTGATAGATTTCAAACAATAATAACCCAAATTTAGATCATATCCATAATACCTATGGTCCAAATGGAGACCATAACCCTAAGTTAACCCCTGACATTTAACAGATTTTAGGGATTCTTCAAAAATAATTATTACTCTTTAAGTCAAATTGGGTCTCTTTGCCTTACAAAATGCATGGGGTTTTTGCAAAAAAATGGTTTTTAATAAACTAGCCATTAAATTTTAGAGTAGTTCTGCAATTACAAAAAGTTTGATGCCTTTGTTACAAATTCATTCTACTCTTTTTGGAGTAAAAGGATAAATTCAGAATTTATGTACTGGAGTTTACGCAAATCAGTAAAGAAAAGGGTGTTTCGGTAGTTTGTTCTTGCCTTATAGGCTGTTGTACGCATAGCATTTCTATGCGTACTCATGGACTTAAATTCTCCTGTTTGGGTTCATTATCGCATAGAACTACTAGGCGGTCATCACCCCAAAAATGAACCACCAGCAACAGCACACTCTGAACCAGTGGCGTACGCAGCATTTTCACTCAGTGGGGGCAAAATATTATGACCTAAAATTGAAATAATATAAACTGAATAATATATCTCAAGTTTCAGTATTACAAAAAGGATAGAGGGTAACCACTCAAAATTACTTTACTCTCCCTCGAGCGGCCATATTAATTCATTGTCAATGCTGTCAAATATGTCTTTTCAATATATGTCACCAAGCAATTGTTCATTAACTCATCACCTATTCTATTACGTAATGAATTCTTGACAAGCTTCATTGCAGAGAACGCTCGTTCGACGATTGCAGCTGCAATGGGTAAAAGTAATGCCTGCTAGTTTCATGAGCAAATATACCAAATGATAGGTTTTATCTTTCTTCAAATGAACTATTTTTTTAGCAAGCTCACCAATTCCTTTAATTTCAGAAAACTGCTTGCTGAAGCGAACATTTAGAATATAATTATCAAGTTGAAAATCAAGTGCAGCTAGCTCGGTTGAAGAAAAGTCTATTTATAAAACTCTGCAAATCGAATCAACTTTCTCTTATCAAAGGCGGAGAATGAATCAGTTGGACTCATCTTAATTAAATTCGTGATTCAAAAATAACTTCTTTCAATACAATAGACAATATGCATAAATAACAAATTATCATAACAATATAGTATATTTCAATATTAAGTCTACAGAAACGTTAAGTAATGGAGAACTGAAACACAATTTCTTATTTGATCCAGTTCCATGCAGATAAACATGAGTATTAGAAAAAAGATGTTTTAAACTAATAATAATCATTGGCGATAATGCTAAATTTTCAAAATGTTTAGTGAAATAGGAGTCTACACACCTGTTGCGATCCAAAATCCTTACAACACTCTAAAGATCAGATCAAATCTTGAAAAGTTCCTATAATATTGATAGATTTCAAACAATAATAACCCAAATTTAGATCATATCCATAATACCTATGGTCCAAATGGAGACCATAACCCTAAGTTAACCCTGACATTTAACAGATTTTAGGGATTTTTCAAAAATAATTATTACTCTTTAAGTCAAATTGGGTCTCTTTGCTTTACAAAATGCATGGGGGTTTTTTGCAAAAAAATGGTTTTTAATAAACTAGCCATTAAATTTTTAGAGTAGTTCTGCAATTACAAAAAGTTTGATGCCTTTGTTACAAATTCATTCTAGTCTTTTTGGAGTAAAAGGATAAATTCAGAATTTATGTACTGAAGTTTACGCAAATCAGTAAAAGAAAAGGGTGTTTCGGTAGTTTGTTCTTGCCTTATAGGCTGTTGTACGCATAGCATTTCTATGCGCACTCATGGACTTAAATTCTCCTGTTTGGGTTCATTATCGCATAGAACTTCTAGGCGGTCATCACCCCAAAAATGAACCACCAGCAACAGCACACTCTGAACCCATTCCGGGTCGAAGGCTGCTGCTGTGGTTTAGTGGCTCCGTACTTCCCTTGCCTTCCACTCCTTACTCCGGTGACCTTCGAGAAACTCTGGCATCATTTAGTGAGCTCCGACCTATCGCCCGCTTGTTACAACCTTACCTGTCACCAAAATTTCAGTGGGGGCGACAGCCCCCACTCGCCCCACTGTAGGTCCGCCACTGCTAGAGGATGACCCCACATCCTTGAATGAGGTCAAATTCAGCATTCACTCCACTAAGTGTTCAAATGCCATGAAAGATGAGTTAAAATCCATAAAGGTTAATGATATTTGGGATTTAGTAGAGTTGCCTAAAGGAAAGAAACCGATTAGTTGTAAATGAGTGTTCAAAACCGAGCGGGTTTCGAAAGGCAATGTCAAAAGGTATAAGTCACGTCTTGTCGCTAAGGGATTCACTCAAACAGAGGGCATTGACTATAATGGGATTTTCTCTCCGATTTTCATAAAGAATTCTTTTAAAATTATCATGGCACTAGTAGCTCACTTCGATCTGGAGTTATACCAAATGAATGTTAAGATTATCTTTCTTAATGGTAGCATTGAGGAACAAATATGTATGGTGCAACAAGAAAGTTTTAAAGTCAAAAGTTTACAATATTTGGTTTGCAAATTAAAGAAATCCTTTGTGGTTTAAAGCAAGCATCCTGTCAATGGTATTTGAAATTTGATCGAGTAATATCCGATTTTTTATTTTAAGGAGAATGTGATTGATTAATGCATTTCTCATAAATTTAAAGAGAGTAGATTTATATTTCTTGTGGTATATATGGATGATATTCTATTAGCAAGTAACGATATGGCTCTTCTACTTGAGACCAAAAGTTTTCTCAAAGAATTTTAAAATGAAAGATCTTGAAGACATTCTTTTTGTGATAGGGATCCATATTCAATGTGCCAGGACACATGAAATATTAAGTTTATCATAAAAAATGCCTATATCAATAAAGTGCTAGATAAATGTAGCATGAAGAATTGCTCTAAGAGAGATAAGTTGAGTCTACTCCAATATCCCAAGATGGACCGACAGAAAGAGCAAATGAAAGACATTCTATATGCATCGACAAAGGAATCTGATGTATACTCAAGTTTGTACCCATCCAGCATAGTATATACTGTTGAGAAACTTGGCAGATACTTGATCAATCCTGAGATTGATCACTGGAAGACTGCCAACAAGGTAATGTGATATTTACAGAAGACTACATGAAATTTGATCAGTTATAGCTGATCGGATACACAGGTTCATATTATGTTAGATGTATCGACAACAGAAAATTCATTTTCAGGTTATATTTTCCTGATTATAGAAAGATGGTAGATTTAGTCGAGAGGCCATTACAACTACATTGTGGCAATGAAAGTTATAGAGCTCTACTGTAATAGTGACAAAAGTTCAGTAAAGTCGAAGCATATCGACATCAAGTTTCTTGTCATCAATGATAAAGTTCGGAATCACATTGTGTCTGTTGATAGTGTTAGTATTATTTTTAACATTACAAATTCACTCATTAAAGGACTTCCACTTAAAGTTTTCTTAGAGCATATTGATCATATGAGGATGGCTAGTCATGATGATATCCTGATTTAGTAGGAGTGGATAATTTCATGTAACAGACATTATTTCTAAGTACACTTTATGTATATTTGTTGATTCTGATAATAAAGTTATAACTATTTTCTTTAAATTTCTTTTTGAGTTTAATTTGTGCATTTGAGTTTGTTAGCAGTTAGACTCGTTGGAGTCATAAAGTTAGACTCGTTGGAGTCATAAAGATAGACTCGTTGAAATTATAAGATTAGAGTAATTGGAGTCATAAAGTGGAAACCGATTAGAATTGTACCTTATTTGATCAGAGGAGATTTTCATGCCACACGTTCGCATTTGATTTATATCGTTAAGGGTTTTGAAACTTGTGATGTGAAAGGCCCTACCTCGATTATACAAAAGGTAAAGATCACCATGTTCGATTCAGGACACTTAATGGACCATACTGTTTTTGAAACGTGATTTATTGACGATTAAAGTTTTTGTACCATAAAATTATATATAACATCCTTCCAGTAGACTTGTTTGGCACAAGTGGGAGATTGTTAGACTTATTTAGATAGAGTCTAAATTAATTTGGATCTACACAAGTCTAATTGGATTTATACACCCGTCTCTATAAGCCTATGTTGTTGGACTCAATAAATAATTGATCAAGCCTAATGGTTTGGGTCTAGACACATTTCATTTACACTTAGGCATGAGTGTATTTAAATTAAGATGTTGGACTCATCTACACGTGTGAAACTCGTGTTATCAATCAATGGTCTAGATCTATGATTAGTTGAAATAGAATTCCTTGATGCTATATATATCATGGGTAGGATTCTCTCTCCACCACCAACTAATCTATTATGACGTGATCTCTCTCTTGGATATCTCTCATCTCCTCTAAGGATTAAGAAGAGAACTTGGTGGTTAGAGAGAAGAATCCACTCGCTCAACTCCGGCCTGGAGATCGTGCAACCTTTGGCATCCCCTTCGTGAAGGAATCAGGTATGCATAAACTCTCATTCCCTTTGATTTTGATAAAGAGACTTTTAATTTATGTGTGGATCTTGTATGTAATAATTATTAGATCCAACATTAGAATCCTCTCATTTATGCTAAGATTAGAGGACGGTCCAAGTCAGAGATAACAAGCGATTCGCTAGGGACAAGAAACTTTGCATTAAAATAGAAATAAAAGAGAGAGATATTAGATGATAATAACATAGATGAATGACAAAAGTGAAGGGCTGGCTCAATTCTGGTATGGTATCAAATGTTAGACATAACATACATGGGTGACAAAGTGAAGGTCTGGCAAATTTCTTGTAAGGCCCGGCTGTGTAAACAGAGAACCAAGGTGCTTTTCAGGTCTATGATTCAGACTAGGATCCAACCATGGACAACAAGCTCATGCAGGTGTTTAGGTTTTTCTTTGTTTGAGGTAATTTAGGTCTGGTTTAGATATTTTAGGCTTGAACCAATTTTGACAGACAATAGTCAGTTTGCAAATAAAATGTGACATGCACCAATGAATAATATTAGTTTTCTCAAGGAAAGCTTGGTGGGCCCCACAATGTCATTTTTTTCAGCCTATTTTCTTTCCATTTTGCAATGAAAGTAAAGTGTGGAAAATGCTCGTCACGAATTTTCTCCGCTTTTGATTTTCTCAAACAAAGTCAAGAGAGGGAGGCTGAAAACTGACAAATGAGCTGACAAAAACCAAACTTTTCAGACAAACTACTCGTACATCAGCTGTATTTCAAGAGTAGGGTTGGAAGTCTGTGTGCAGTCATGCACTGTCAAACTTTAGCTTTTGATGAAATTTGTGCATTTCAAAAGTCCGTTCGCCACTCTATTGGATACTGGATACGAGACCAGCCCACGTGTCATTCTGGGCTAGCTCATTCATGCAAATTCGGTCTCCTGCTTTTGTGCTTAATTTGAGCCTCATACCTCTTTTTTTTTTTTTAATCTATAATAGCATAATTTATTTGAACTACCATAAAACTAAATCACAACTAATATCACATCTACAAGCTAATAAGAAAATAAACAGCATAAAACCTAAACCTAAATAGACAGCATAAATAGCATAATACTCAGCCTCTACTTGGTTACCTTCTGATCATTGTTCTCTTTCGATTCACTATACCATTTATGTCCAATCTAAATTGTTATAGTATTTGTTGTTCAGAATAGACTTTGTGATTTATATGTCAATATCGCCCATAAGCCAACAATACTTGATTTAAAAGTTATAGAGTAAAAATAGTGAAGTGTATTATGTGAATTATATAGTTTTTTTTATTACTTATTAGAATTTAGATTTACTTAAAATAGTACTTACAAAATGCCCCCCATCGGGCCTTCACTCGTCCTCGGATGTGCCGTGTCATGGGTCCTACCGTGCCAGGTGGAGGTGATGTCAGGGACGGCCCAAAAAGAATATGGATTGTGACTTTTAGATATCCATTTATCATAAAATTTCGTGTTAGCCCATTGTACTTTGGACTAGCCAGAGTCTATTATCAACCCAAATTGTATTTGTGGAGTTCTAATGGGAGCAACCCAGTAGAAGAGACGGATATTGGCATCCAAAGAAGTGATAAAGACACTCATTGAATTAGTGCACCTACAAAATTGATAAAAGTACCCCCTCAACTTTCAATAATACCCTTATCTCCTCTACACTTAATTTTTTTTCAAAACCCCCAAAATACCCTCGTCTCCTTCCTCAGCACTCTCTCTCACACACCCATCATCTTTCCCACTTCACAGCGATCAAAAGAGATGTCCCCCGATGTCGGCCCTCTTCTATTTTTCCCTAACATTCTTCGCAATGGCTTCGTGGATTCCATGCTGCCAAACACAATTATCAAAATAACCCAAATTTAGATCATATCCATAATACCTATGGTCCAAATGGAGACCATAACCCTAAGTTAACCCCTGACATTTAACAGATTTTAGGGATTTTTCAAAAATAATTATTACTCTTTAAGTCAAATTGGGTCTCTTTGCTTTACAAAATGCATGGGGGGTTTTTTGCAAAAAAATGGTTTTTAATAAACTAGCCATTAAATTTTTAGAGTAGTTCTGCAATTACAAAAAGTTTGATGCCTTTGTTACAAATTCATTCTAGTCTTTTTGGAGTAAAAGGATAAATTCAGAATTTATGTACTGAAGTTTACGCAAATCAGTAAAAGAAAAGGGTGTTTCGGTAGTTTGTTCTTGCCTTATAGGCCGTTGTACGCATAGCATTTCTATGCGTACTCATGGACTTAAATTCTCCTGTTTGGGTTCATTATCGCATAGAACTTCTAGGCGGTCATCACCCCAAAAATGAACCACCAGCAACAGCACACTCTGAACCCATTCCGGGTCGAAGGCTGCTGCTGTGGTTTAGTGGCTCCGTACTTCCCTTGCCTTCCACTCCTTACTCCGGCGACCTTCGAGAAACTCTGGCATCATTTAGTGAGCTCCGACCTATCGCCCGCTTGTTACAACCTTACCTGTCACCAAAATTCCTATAATATTGATAGATTTCAAACAATAATGTGACAGTAAAAGATTTAACTCCAGGATGTCACAACAAATCATGAGATGTCAATATCCTGGCCACACTAACATTGCTGATGCGCTGAGTGATTTACGCATGTATCTCGTACTAAACCAAACTGAGAGCAGTTATATGCATGAATGTCGAACTCACACGAAGATGATGAAAAACATAAGGAAGTTTGTGAACACCGAATGATTTTATTGATCAAAATTTGGAATGAATACAAGAGAATACAGTCTAAGAACAAGAAGTAGATGAATAAGAAACTTTTTGTTAGTTGTGATCCACATAAGTTGTTAGTTACTTATCTGGGGCCATTATAAAGCTTAGATTTTTAGGGTTAGGTTTTTATTGAAATCTTCGAGGGTTTTTACCGAGGTGGGAAAGAGTGGGGGGAAGAAGAAGAAAGAGAGGTGGGCGTGTTAATCAATTTTGGTGGATGTATTAATTAATAGGAGGTTCAAAAATGTAATTTAAGATAACTTCAAGGATATTTGTGTCATTTTATTAAGGGTTAGAATTGTCAATATCAAATTTTAAACTTTGATGGGTGCCTTTATCACTTCTTTAGGTGCAAATATCCGCTGCTCCCAATTGAAGGCTCGCAGGACACAGGCTCTAGACTCAACGCACCCTGAAAGGCCCGAGGTTGGTTTGGCCTGCGACTCCAGCATATACAAAAAGTTCCTTTTTTCCTTTAAGGGTTAATTGCAGATACATCTCTTGTAATATAGACACTGGAGCAGATATATCCCCTCAACTCTTTTATTAGTAGACAGATCACTTATTTTCATTTTTTTTTAATTCAAATTAGATTAATTTCATTTTTTTTAATCCCCTAACTACCCTTTAGCAATATTAATTTTTTATATTAATTATTTCCCTCTCCCCATATGAAATTAACCCAATTTGAATTTAAAAAAAAAAAGGAAGTAGAAAGTCTGCCTGCCAATAAAAGAGCTGAGGGGATGTATCCGCTCCGGTGTCTATAGTGCAGGAGTGTACATGCAACTAACCAATCATTTAATAAAAGGTATTAATATTCAGCTCCCTGAGAAAGAAGGTGTGGTGTCTCATTCATTGAGGTCTACAATTATTGTATCTACATTGAATAGATTACGCTGAGAGTCTAAATTAATCATCAGAGGGGACTTGGTCGAACCTAAGAATCGTGTTGTTCAGCCTAAGTTTTCTTACCCTGAGCCTTCTTTTTCTATGTATCACCTTTCCAGCGTCAAGAGATTTTGCACCTTGGAGGCAGTCCATGTTCTGAGTCGAAGCTGAACCAAAAGGAAGAGATCAAAACGTATGGGGAAAGCCAAGGATCTGACTCTAGAAGTCACATTTACGTGCTCGGCCCTGCCAGAGTGGTGTTCTTCAAGAGATTGTCCAAGCTCTGACGCAACCAAGTTCGACACTTACCAAACTACTGTAGCCTCCTCGCCACCAGTCTTGAACCTATCTCAGCCTAATAAACGGAGGACCTATAGATTGGGTTCCATGGTCTAAGGAAGTGGATGGTGAAGACTCAAAATCAGAGGAAGGTGAGCCTGAGACATGATCACACGAGAGCATAACATGCTTCACTGAAAACGTCGAGGAGGCCTGTATAAAGTTATAATGCTTCACAAACCTTCCGAATAATATGAAAATAACCGTGGAAATTAGGTGAAAAAGGAAAGAGCAAAGATTATGTTTCATTTTTGCACGTGCTAAAAAAAGAGGTTGACCTGAACGAATTGTGACGCTTCGAATCAACGAACTTTGTGGCACCATGTCAGCTGACAAGCCAGGACACAGACCACAGTTTTCAACTACGCTGGCCGGTGACAAACAAGAGAATAATATAGTGGCTGAGAAGAGCAGAAGATCCCTCTTGTGCCCCTTCATAAAGCCGTATAAACAGGCAATTTTCAGAGAAGGTATGCTCTTTTATCTTTCAAGATCTACATTTGCCATTTCTTCACTGGATACATATGCACGGGGTTTGCCTTGTTACCATCAGGGGGGGATTTGGTCGGAATCGAGACCTGACCCCCGAACAAACTTGCTATCTTGCAGCTACTGGTCCGGACCTCTGGAACCGGTCCCAACCTCAGACCTGGATCAGCCAAGGCCGTGATCAGGCCCAATCCGGTAGACTTCATCGGTAATCAAGAGAAGTACCCACATGTCCTCACTGATGTCATGTCAATAACCATTAACCAGCCACTATAACACCTTGGTCTAAGAAAATAAACTCCAGTGTGTTTGCCTTCCTACCAATATAATCACACTGTACTTCTGAATGTGGATCTTGACAGAAAGTTCCATACGATATAACTTCTTATATTTTTCATGTGCAACCACTAGTTCATGCTATTATTTGAGAATTTCCTAAAATAAAAAAGGTCGATACGCACTGCTAATTTATATGACAAACTACTTCCTATTTCCAAGAATAAACAACGGCAACAAGAGCACTCTTCAGTTGTATGTAACAATGGAGGCACCACCTCGATTTTGAACAAGAGCAATTCTTACAGTCAGGAACGCCTTCTGTTGGAGCTTGCGCTGGAATTCGGAAATGTCTGTCTTCAAGAGAGATTCCACGCGTGAACTTCAAATTACTCCTATGCAACACAATCACCATCGTGGGAAATAGTTTCTGTATCACTAGAGATCGTCAATAATTGCATCAGCTCCAGCCGATATTCCAGTCCTCTGAGGTAATGACCAAGTAGCATGCACCTGAAAGCCATATCAAGGACCATGGTTCAAATGCTGACCATGTGAGTTTGTATCCAAAAAAAAAAAAAAATTCTTCAATGTAACTCCTTAGGATGTTGGATAGTTCGGTCATCTATATTTTTTTAAAAAGGGGGGACAAAGAGTTTCCCCCACCAAAACAAAGCTAGTGAAGAAGGATAATAAGAACATTTTGTTAAACTCCTCTTTCAGGGCACTAAAATTTTCCTCACCTGAAGTAACATAAAGATATATATTAAGAAAAGATTAATTGAAGTTTCTCCCTTCAATTTCCCTTTTTCAATTATTTTTAAACTTTGCATTGTTCTCTTTTAGGTTGGCCTTTACTTGCAATTTGAAGCAATCAACAAAATCTTAAACATCATACTTAAATCATGATTCTCATAGGCACAATATAATTCGTACCAGAATAGGAGGCGGGCTAAATAATCTCGTGACAGTGAAATCATGGGCTGGAATTGAAGAGAAGTATTCTCGACAAGTTCTGCACAGTCATCCTTTCCCAGATTCAAGGTTCCACCTGGAGCATTGTCAGATACGGGTGGAGCTTTCGAGTGCATCTTGGGAGAAAGAGTTGCCAGGAGACCATGTACAACAGAGTTGATGGTTTCTTGCACACTTGGACAGGTTGGTTCTGAAAGCTCAGCCACCTGTACATAAAGCCAGCTTTGTGAAACATATTAATGAGAAAAGCAGAACTATCTATCAAATTCATGTGACCCCTTATAAAAGAATGAGTAAATATCCTGAAGCTTCTAGCAGTAAAGATGATAGTTTCAAAAGCACAAACTTTTTCTTAAATTAGGTTATGTCACAGTCAAAATTAATAAACAACATATTGAAAGAGAGAGCATACACAAAGCTAGGAATTAGTTTGTATCTGTGCAAGCCTTCATCCATCTTGCAGCTTCAACAGGAAACGATTAGAGACTGCATGGCCACTAGTTGGAATGCATAGGAAATAGAATTTAGTATTGATATTTATTTGTTTCTTCTAGTAATGACCCAAATATACCATTGATATTTTTACCTTTAAATGGGAATTGCCAAAAATGGAAGTCCCTTAAAGATTCACATCCATATCACAAGATATCCGACCCCATCATATTATGGCGGTGCCCCTAACAAAATAACTCGCATGATATAGTGCTGGTTTAACAGAAGTCCTATTTCCACAAGCCTGAGGAATCGTACGAGGACAACAAAAAAGCCTTTTTAGTAAACTTTTGGGTCGGCTACATGCTAGTTTGGCCTATCTCTATTAAGGGCATGTTCTCAGATCGATAACTTAAGAGTCCTTTTTAATTGCCTCCACCCATGTTAATTTAGGGGCATATCCTCGTATTGATAATTATCAAGTCCGTTTTAATTGCCTCCATGTCTGTTTGGCCTATCTCTAGTCCTTGTTGCTATATTAACTACAAGCCTACCCCCCCCCCCCCCCACCCAAACAAAAAAAAAAAAAAAAAAAAACCACCACCACCACCACAAACATGCGCACACAACGCACACACCAAATTGTGATTGGCCTCTCAACATGCCCAAAAAAAAGGAATTGTCTAAAGAATTGTTCTTCTCAGTAAAGCATTGAATTGGATGTGCAACATCAAAATTGCACACTCAGCATGTTACAGCAATGGTCACCACCATGTGCCCACATTTTAGATCCCTGATAATCTGACAATCTAATTACCTTTACCAACTTCCTAACAGATGTTCCAAGATTGTCCTCCTAATCACCTGAGTTTTTAGTACACAATCAATAAAAAGGAACTGATCCTACCTCGTCATCTTGTGGAGCACTATCCACCCCAGAAATCCTACTTCCAAATCACAAGGTAGCTTTAACATACATATGCACTAAAGTTTAGCTTGTAAATCTAGGAGGTGTTTCCAGACTTAGAAGGAAAAGGCTTGTGAATGTTGAATATGCCATCTATTACGCTTTTGCTCACAAAACTTGAGCCAACAGTTCTAACTTCCAACTACAAGGGAAATTAGAACAGCAGCACTAACCTAAATATCCAATACTGAAGAGACCAGCAGCTTGAGTTAACACCCTTGCAAAATATTGGATTTTAATCAGTTCACAAAAATCTGCCATAAAATTATGTCAAAATCATATTAGTTAGTGTCTCAAATGCTAGCCTCCTCCCTTCTGATTCTTATTGTCCCAGTTCTGTGTTTACTTTCAAACTTTTGCGTTCAGCAGAAAAGTTCTGCCTTATCATACAATGTTTCAGCTATTAAAGAAGCCTAGCCAAATTGTTTGAAACAAGTGCATGTTATTCTGAACCTTTTTCATCTTGAGAGTTTTTTGGAGCATCTACTAAGTATGAAATGTAATAGGTTAGGTTCAGTCAAGCCTCATAACAGATTAGGCCAGATCAAGCTTGGTTTAGGTCAATCTAGCACATGATCAAGGTTTGGCTAAGCCTTGCTTCACTCCAAATATATCAACATTAGGGAAATTGTATTCTTTTACCTAACAAAGCATCAAATGATTCAATTCTGAATCCCAAGGTTTAAAACCTTTGGTTTTGCTTTATGATTCGGACCCTTCTCCGCATTCCTGATTTCAATAGGTTCAACAGTTTGCCAGTAAGGTCTGGCTCACTTGTAAAAGGGTGGAAGTCCCACGTCCAAGTCCCAACTACGGCTTACGTATCAAAAAAAAAAGGCAACAGTTTCAGCCAGTCTAAAAGTTAAAACTACCATAATAAAAAATATGAACCCTCCAAAAAATAAAAAAAAGAACACATGAATTATCAGTAGTTTCATTCAAAAATATCGCATATTTTGACTAGAATATAATATTTTTTTTTTCACATTATTCTCTCCCTTATCTCTTACTTGTGCAATACTACTACTTTCAAACCATGCCCTCGAACTTGAACCATTTTATATGTCAATGGATGAGCCGGCACATGTAACGGCCACAAGCCCATTTGCGCATATCTATTCTGCTACATGCTTTCCTGTCTAGTTGCTTGAATCCCTCTCAAAGTTATGTTTTTTTAAAGTTAACCAAACAGGTTTTGGTCCAGTTGCATAACCAATATCAAATCGAGTAAGAGATGCCTCCGATTTACACAGCCCAGAGGAATCTAACTCCATTTCTACCATATGAAGAAAACTCAATAGTCCCTTGATCTACTCTACAAATTATAACTTGTATATTGCAGAATATACGGCTCAGTCCTAACATCAGGTTGTCATGCTATTTATATAGATAGAAATATATGAAATTACATAAATACCCTCAATCTCTCTAATACTCCCCTCCAGCTGAAGCATAGATGTCAATTATACCCAGCTTGTTACTAAGAAAAGAAAAACTTTTCTTCCGCAATACTTTAGAGAAGATATCACCAATCAGGCTACTGGAAAGCAACATATGAAGTGATTATCTTTTTGGTCATCACCATATCTAATTAAATGACAGTCAATCTCAATATACTTTGTCCTCTCATAAAAAAGAGAGTTATTGGCAAATTACAATGCAATTGATTATCACAATCATTACTTAGATCCAGGATAAATCACCCCCATCTCACACAGAATAGACTGAACCCAAATCATCTCATATGCATAATGCATGTATTCTACCTCAGCCCTCGACAATAGTTTGTTTCTTACTTCTCCGAGTGATTGGATTCCCATCAACAAACGTATAGTAGCCACTAATAGAACATCAATCAAGAGGATCTCTGGCTTAATCAACATCAAAACAACCAACCACATCAAAATGAGTTGAAGGTCCATAATATGCCTATAATTCTACCACAAGCACCCTTAATATACCGCAAGATACGACAGACAACGCTCCAATGAAATTGTGGGAGACAACACGCTCCAATGAAATTGTGGGAGACAACGCTCCAATTAAATTGTGGGATTTGCAAATACTCCCACAACAAAACGATGTCTAATGTATTGTCAAATAAATGAGTTTTCCAATCATTCGCTGATAACGACAGGATAAAATTAAAATTAAAATAAAAACTATGCATTCTTAACCACACAAAAAACAGTAACTTTATTGTTACCATCTTCTACGATGGGACAAAAGGAGAAAGCCAAACTATAGAAAACTCCCCCAACCCCAACACCAACACCTGAAAAAAAAATAAACAGAAAAGAAAAACTCCAAATCCACCCACATCCAAATATACAACATCCATCTATCCATCCACTAGGAGATAGAAGCATGTGATACTTGTGTTTTTAGCAAAGGTCATCCCTTAGTAGCTGAAATCATGTTACAATTACTCCTACCATTGTTTCTTTACAGAAACACTCACACATCATTTATGGTTACCTTAGAAAAATGCTTATGGTAATTTCTTCACACAGCACATGCATGCACATCCAGTGACACCTGCCCCCCCCCCCCCCCCCCAAAAAAAAAACAAAAAAACAAAAAAAAAAAAAACACAAACACACGCAATAAACAAAATTAAGTTATTTTTTTTTTTTCAAATGATTTTAGAACTTTTTTCACACATGCACTTGTGAACAACCTGCCAACGGCCTGCTTTTGTCGTCTTGCTTGAAACATTGCAACTCCCGCTTCAAGATTTAGAAGATATCAACATTATCATCATAAATATTTTAGCACAAGCACACACGGGCACTTGTAAAAAAGCCCATCAAAGGCCTGTTTTTGTTGTCACCGATTTAGGGCACTATAACTCCAGCTTCAAGACTTAGAAGATACCTACATTGTTGTCGCTAAATATTATAGCGTGCACACTTGTAAAAGGCCCACCAAAGGCCCGCTTTTGTTGTCTCACCTTTGGAACTCTTTAACTCTTGTTTCAAGATTTATAAGATACCCACATTATTATTGTTCGAATATAAATATATTACCCTCAATTCTCACCATAACTTCAAAGTTTTGATGCACTGGTAGAGATTTTAATATGATATCAGCAACCAAAATTGAATTCCCACCGGGCGCACATTTAAAAAGTAGATTAAGAAAAATCATTGCGCAAAAAGCCCATTTTTACCCCCATGAAAAGGGTGTTTGACCATCGAGCATGTTAGCATATAAATATATTACTCTCAACCAAATATTATTACTCTCAACCCCTTATCATAACTTCGAAGTTTTGGTCAAGTTGTATGGATATTAATATGGTATCAAAGCAACACACAAGTACTATTAGTTATATATATTAGCAATGTTGATATATGTGTTGGCAACAACATATAAGGTTTTGAGGTATAAGACATGATGCCAACGCTACAACATCGGCCTATATGAGCCGATATTGTCAACATTTACGATCGAGATTGCTGATATTAACAATACAATACTATAGACCATGGTCGATACTAATACTGAAATCTTGGTTTGGACCAAAGTATGATATAGCTTGACCTTATGATAAGACATTTGCTTAATGAAATAGACCCAACCAGACTACGCAATAGTTCAAATCCCTACTAATAGACATTTTCTTAAGCAAATGGACGCAACCAAACCTCCCTATTTGAGTGTGTAAGAGTATTATTGTATTTTTCTTTTTATTCCTCATCTATACAAAGAGAGGCAACCCAAATCAAGGTTAAGCCGTATATTCTCTGAAAACTAACATTGTACCAGAGCGATCTCTTTTTCATGACTACTTGTGCCTCCATCATCATCCATCAACTTTCAAACCCTAGTCGTCATCTAAGAAAATCTAGCCGCCAACAATCTACACCATCTCTATTTCTCTTCATCAGACATCCATCTCTTCTTCTTCTTATCTTCTTTTTCATTTTTAAATCTAATGTGATCTCAATCCAGAGCTGCAAAAAAAATACTAGTCATGTGAAATGTACGGCGGCGATACTATTCACGATGTACGGTTTTGCGAGTCTAAAATTTTGTTAATCTAATGGTTAAAATTGTTTGGTCATATCTTGGTGTATTAAGTCTGATTTTGTTGATTTTAAGTCATTTTCTATATTTTTGGGTGATTCGGAGGCATCTACAGGTTTTGTTTAATTTGATTCTACTTGGATATGGCAATTTTTACTACTAAGTTTGAGGATGTCTGAAAACCTTCTTTTCTACTGAGTTTGAAGATCTCTCAAAACCTCCATTATTACTGAGTTTAAAGATTTCTGAAAACCTCTATTTTTACTGAGATTGAGGATCCCTATAACCTATACTTCTACTGAATTAGGAAAACTCTAAAATCTTAGTTGTATCCAAGGCGGTGATGAATATTTAACATTTTCCATGATCTTCGCATGAGTACTCGATTCGACTCGGATTCGGTTTGGTTTGATTAGCAACTTCAACATCGATATCTATGATTCAACAATGTTGCATTAGATTAGCAATTCAGTATTTGTTTCTAAATTTTTGTTTTTTGTTCAGGAAGCTTGTTTTTTTGTCTTTGTAACAAGCTGAGCATGTTTGGTTATTTATGCTCAAGCTTGAGAGAAAGTATTAAAGTGTGTAAGTTGTATTTTCCTATTTATTTTTTATCTATATAAAGAGAGGCAACCCCAATCCAGAGTTAAGCTGATGTAAAACCACCTGGATCGCAATCACCTTCAAACCGTAACCAAATTTAAATTGAGGATAGGATAAGATTTTGAGTTTCCACCCCTTACACGGGCTTCTCACCCCAAACTCGAGAGCCAATAAACTCAAGAATTTAACAAGATAATTTGAGGAAAAGTTTTAATCATTCAATAATTTTTTTTTATTCATCGAGTTGAGCCTCTTTATATAAGCTCTTACAAAGTGAACTCCTCGGATATAACCGATGTGGTACTAAAAGCAAGGTAAAGAAAACACAAAATTCTCTAAATAAGTTAAGGCATAAAAGATAACTGGGAACTGGCGTGATGTCCTCATCAATTCCTCGGGGTGGGAGAAACTCGACCCTGTCGAGTGAGGACTCTCCTCACGAAGCATCTCAATCGGGTCAAGGTGGTGGTCGTGGCAGCAGCATGGGTACATCATGTCGAGACCATGGTGGCGGAGGAGGAGCTGGTCTCCATGACGGATCTGTTGTGGAAGATAGCAGCCCCATCAAGGCACAGAGAGTAGAGCGAGGCGCATCATTCTTGCTAAAGACGGAGCAGATACCAGGATCCCACGGTCTATCCAACTCGTAAGCAATGGACGCAATCCTCTTCAGAGTCATATCGAAATCTTTACGCCAAGCGTGCAACTTTCTCGTGGCCTCAGAGTGACTCGTAACCATCACCCTATTATCAACTATAAATTCCTGCCAAATACTATATGGATATGCAGCAAATTTGTAGTTGTTATTGCAAATTGCTATCAGTCTAGTGATATCATCAATATGTGCAACAGGCAGATGCAAAGCAGTAGGTATTCTAAGCATAACTCCTAACGATGGGAGAATGAGAGATATAATATGCCTAGAAGGACACACATCTAACGATGGAGGTACACGGGACTCGGACACAAACTCTAAACAACCCGAAAAAGAAGTATTAGAAACCATTTGTTGGACCTTGGCAAGAAATTCAGGTGACTCCTTAAAAGATGAATTGATTGGAATAACCATAAAACTAGGTTCAACACAAGGAGACTCGAATGGCTGATTAGGCACAGTGGGTATATTAGGCTCAACTGTCTCGTCCACGTCATCATTGGCACTATCAGAAGACAGGTGAATTTCATCACTAATCTGTGTGACAGAATCAACTGTTATGTCTTCAATTATATTAAGAGTTTTAGAAGAAACTTGGTCATCCTTAACAGCCTCCGAATCGTCAACTTCATCAGTGGGCACAGTTCTAAGATGTTGACTCTCTGAGGGGCACTGATAATTATAATGTCCATAGCCCTCACATTTAGAACATCTGACCTTGGCATTGACTAGCGTTTTGAAAGTCAAGTCCAGTTTTAGTGCAACATCAAAGGCATCTTCAACAATGTCTAAGTCATAGGGGCCAGTAATCATAGCACGTTTTATTTTAGGCCGTAAACCTCAAATAAACCTAGTTAGAGTTTCAGAAGGGTGCTCTCTCACTTCACTATGATGGGTTAAGTCTTTAAATATGGCAATGTAATCATGAACGGACATATCACCCTGATGGAGATTGTGTAGCTGGTCTAAGTGGGAGTCCCTATAATGTTGATTAGTCATGATGACTCAAGCAAGCAGATGCAGTGGAGAGCCCAAAAGTCAATTAAACTAAATGTATGCACTAAACAAAAAATTCCCTAAAGTTTAAGCTTTATATGTAAATAAAAATGCATTCCTAAAATGATGAAAAGATGCAACCACTAGATCGAAGCAAATAGCATTTCTACCAACAAATTATAGCAATCCGTATAGTAGTTGCAAGTAATCAACAGTTAACGAATTAGGTCAAATTGTGATATCACCTGAGGTGGAGTCGTTCACGCCCAAACGCAAAATTCTCGAAGATTCCCCAGAGAAATACTCACACTCAAGAGTTGAGATCGCCCACAAGATTCTTGGACAGCGGTGATAAGAAGTGGAAGCTGGATGCCTCGAGAATGGCGCAAATCGGGCCCGAATCAGGGCAGAAACAAGCTGTAAATTATGGTGTGCTGATCTATTGAGTTGAATCTGGAAGACGATCAGAGCTTGAACCAGATTGTGACTGCTGTAGGAGCGTAGTACTGGTTGTCACGAATCCGCTGCCTCGAAAACGGCTCGATTTGGACTTGAAACGAGCTCTGAACGGCCGTCGGAAGCGATGCTGCGATTCTGGACTGAGTCAGGACGAACTGGATCTGGACTGAGTCAACTCAATGAGTTAACCCGGTTGGCTGACGTCAGCGCTGATGTCAGCAGAAGCTGACTGTTGAATCTGGATTGCGGATGAATGGGTTTAACTTCGCTGGGATCCGATTACCCAAAATCCAAAATTAATCGGGCGGTCGGGTATTGACTAAAGCCCGGTTGCCCCACCCGAATCCATTTGGGTTATAAGAAAACGGGTTTGAGTGATTTCTCACCCGACACCCAATTTCCAACTTCCTCGGCCTTCGCTCTCGCAGCTAGGGCAGAGCGGACGCGGCGATGGCGGAGCTGTGGACGGCGATGGGAGCCCGGCGAAATCGCGGTGGAAGCGACGACGGCACAAGATCCTTTATTTTTCTCCAAGTCGGGTTCTCAGAGGGGAACCCGCTTCACCCGAGACGGACCTGTTCGCAGGTGCCCGTTCCCCTCCCTCGATCTCCGCTAGGGCTCGCGACACGGAGCGGCTTGCGGTGGCGGTGGCGATGATCGTGGCGAAGGCACGGCGGGGTCCCGTGAGCGGCGGGTTCGACGAGGCTCCACAGTGTTCAGGCGAGCTCGACGAAGCTTCAAAGGGGCGGCGAGTCGTGGATGGCCTCGCGATGGCAGTGGAGATCTGAGACAAATTTGAGGGAGGAGATCTCGATTGTCTTGCGACTCCTGAGGACGAAGACAAGATCGAGAGGGCGGCAGTGATGCGACCGCGATCTGTCGGCGATGATGGTGACGAGATCTCTGGGCGGATTTCTGGACGCGGCTGTCGGCGGCGGCGGAGCCTTGGATGGGTAGTCGAAGGCGATGACGATGAGGATGGAGATCGGGAGATCTGGAAGCACGGTGGTTTGGGGAAAACTCCGATGGACCTCTTCAGCGACGACGGCCCTCTGACGACGACGGCGGCGGCTAATCCCGACGTCGTTGATGAAGGAAGACAGGGGCGGTGGTGGTGCTGCTGTGGGGGCGGCTTCCTGGCGATGATGGCGGCGGAGGGCGTGACTGTCGGCGGCGGCGGAGGGCGTCGATGGTGATGGTGCGATGACGATGAACAGTGCGGATTTGGAATTAGCTGGGATTTTCGAAGGGAATTGTTTGGGAATTTTCAACAGTTTTTTTTTCGACGGAATTTCACTGTAATTTTCTTTTTTTTTTGAAACAGTGAAATCCTTTTTTTTCTTTTTGAATGGATCTAAATCTGGAGCTGATGTAGATCTAGGGTTTGGAGACTGGAAGAAAATTTTGAAAAAGACAGTATTTGAAGGGAATTGAAAACCAGGGCTCTGATACCAAAATGATGTAAAACCACCTGGATCGCAATCACCTTCAAACCGTAACCAAAATTTAAATTGAGGATAGGATAAGATTTTGGGTTTCCACCCCTTACACGGGCTTCTCACCCCAAACTCGAGAGCCAATAAACTCAAGAATTTAACAAGATAATTTGAGGAAAAGTTTTAATCATTCAATAATTTTTTTTATTCATCGAGTTGAGCCTCTTTATATAGGCTCTTATAAAGTGAACTCCTCGGATATAACCGATGTGGTACTAAAAGCAAGGTAAAGAAAACACAAAATTCTCTAAATAAGCTAAGGCATAAAAGATAACTGGGAACTGGCGTGATGTAACAAGCTGAGCATGTTTGGTTATTTATGCTCAAGCTTAAGAAAAAGTATTAAAGTGTGTAAGTTGTATTTTCCTATTTATTTTTTATCTATATAAAGAGAGGCAACCCCAATCCAGAGTTAAGCTGTCTATTTTCTAAAACCGAACACTACCTACTAAGGACAAATAGAGGATAATCTATATTTTCTTGTTATCTTTTTTTTCCTTTTTAAGTGAATTTGTTTTCATTTTCACCTTTAAGTGTTGTACATAGAGGACATTTCCAACATAGAAAGACGGAAATTATACTTCCAAAAAGCATAAAACTTTTGAAGTTAAAAAAATCTCCAGCCAACATCTCATTTTCATGGGATTTATCTTAATCTTATCTTATTACTTAGAGAGATGTTTAAAAATAATAATAAGGTAAATTTCACTGAACCCTTAAAACTTTCAAGCAAGAATAAGTATGCACCTCAATTTCAAATCCATAGTCAGTCCTACAAGTTTGAATAAATTCATTGGTCAGTTTGCACATAATCACATCAAAGGCCAATCACAATAACAGAACTTTTAGCGCTCATGAGGAGATATGACACAAAATTTTCAGATTAATTACACCAAGAATAGCTGTAGCTATCTTTAATCAAAGGCCAATCACACCAATGGCTGAAGTAATCTAGTGGAAGACACAAAATTTTGTCGTGCTAATAAACACAGATAGCTGTAGACCTCTATCCAAAGTAATGCAGTTGAAACTTGACACATAAAAATACCTATGAAAAGTATGTTTATTCCATTAGGATATGTGACATTGTGTCCTATAACTCAAACAAAAGTCATCTTCTGCAATATCTGATAGAACTTTTCAAGCAAGATAAGAATATTAGGTAACTCTGCTCTTTCTAGAATACCAATGTTGTAATCCAAAGTTATTACATCAAAGGACACATCCAACTTAGTGAAGGGAGACAACTCGAACATTAAACATTTGGTTACCAGCTTCCTTTCTCTGAGAATAAAAACATTGAGGCAGCTATAACCGTTGGATATTGGCAAATTGGTTTGCACCACCGCTATTAATAATTTATTCACTCTACTAGTAAAGCTACTCTCCTGAACATTCTAGATGATGCCTTCACATAATCATAATTCTCCTCCTGTTGTCTTAGTAACCTGAAGGAGTTCCGTGTCTTCACAAATGTTGACTAGTATGAGAATTGCACTAAACATTCTAACACTGACTTCTGTGTATCCCCCAAAATTGTTTTTTCTTTTTTGAAAATCATGCAAGCTAAGCAACATATGATATGCTTCAAAAGTGAGGAGGACTGTATTCTGATGGCTCACACCCCTAAGGATATATTTACAAGATATCTGGCATCTTATCGACCCACTGGTGATATTGTGATAATAATGCACCCTGAGACTGAGGTTGCAAAAAGGAAAAAGTGTTGAGGTTTTCTTTAAAGAAAAAATATTTGACAGACATGAAAGGTTCGAAGGAAGTAGAGGGTAAGCTCAGAGAACCTCAACAGAAGACTCGCTGGTGCAGAACTATCCAATGAAAGAGATGCAGAAGAAAAGGCAAACCTTCTCTGGTCGTAAAGATCGTAGATAGTCCAGTAAGTCATTCTTCTCTTCTCCTACAAATTGTTGCATTTGTAGGGCAGAATTTTTCCTTCTTAGATCATCCAGTTCCTGGAAATATTGGGGGAAAAGCATTTAGTAAGCCGGGACTGTGTAAGAACAACTTCTCAGAACATATAATAATCTTACAGAAAACTCATTATAGCATAACCAGAGAAAACATGTCATACAATTAACACAAGAAGTAAGAGCATGTGGTTTCTAAGAGAAAGCATAGTCAATCAAGCATCATATGCTATTCAGTATAGATTGGCTCTAAATCAACCTACAATCAACAAGCTCATTGAACTCTTCACAAAGAAGAAAGGTGGACAATGCGGTGGTGCAGGGAAGGACGTCATTTTAAAAAGTGTTGGCATTTTGTGTTTGAAAAAAGTATAATACAGTTTGTGTATCATAAAAGCCCTAGGCAGATAAAATTTAAACTAGCTCATCAAACAGTCACCTCGGTAGATAGCTCTAGAAAGTAAAAGTTTTACAAGAATGATGTGGAATCAAAAACCAAATTAGGGTTTTGGAAATGATCACAGGCCGCAACCTGGATCTTGGCTTCACCACTAGTTAACTTAATCAAACAGATCAAATCAAAACAAAACTTATATTCAAATATTTGTTACTTTATTATCAAACTAAGTCCCTTAAATAGATTCTTACAACTGATGTGGTACCAAACATGCTGAACTCAATAAAGCGCTACAAAATAAAAAAAGACTCGACCAACTAGGTCTAATCAGGACTTCTCAAACTGACTCAAGCGAAGTCTAATTGGACTCAAAAGCAACGAACAAGGTAAAATATGGACTACACATCCTCCAATAAAGTAAACATACTCATAAGCAGTTAGGCCTCAAAACCAGAGCCAAAGTGGTGCCAATGTGACATGACGACGACAGCACTGATATGTGCATAGAGGAACTGGTGTGATATTCTCATCAGTATTCCCGGGGTGAAAAGAACTCGACCTCGTCGAGTATGCCTCCTAATGACTCATAGAACTCCAATAAGTTCGGAGCTATTCGTTGCAGGTCCTCTTGAGTAATTCATGTATCATCAGATTTTGAACGACCTTTCCAACACTAGGTACCGTCTGCAACCACTATCCCTAGTAGAGATGATATGATCATCTTTTATGCTATCAATTTGCTCTACTGTAAATGGGTCATTGTTGTTGGCAGTGGGGGAAAATGGGGTCCCTCAAATAAAAGTTTGGGGGTATATTCATCAAGATCCACAAGTGGATTATCAGGGTTAAAAGGAGAACCTTTATAAGCTACTAAATCTGGTATATTAAATGACGAACTAATCCCAAAGTACAAAGGTAAATCAATTACATAGGCATTTGGGTTAATTTTCTTAAGAATTTTAAAAGGGCCTGCACTACGAGCAGTTAATTTCTTAACAACTCAAGATGAGAACCGCTCCAGACGAATCCGGATCATTACATAATCACCCTCATTAAATGCAAGGTGCCTACGGTGCAAATCAGTATAGGATTTATACTGAGCGTTACATTCCTGAATTTTCTTTCTGATTTTCTTATGCAAATCATGTATATGTGATGCAAATGTGGATGCCGACTCGGACACTCTATGATGTTGTGTCATGGAAATAAGTTCTATAAGCTTCTTAGGTTTGTAACCATGCACCACCTCAAATAGACTCATGCCTATTGACCTATTACATGAATATTATATGCAAATTCTGCAATGGGTAAGATGAGATCCCAATTCCGCCAAATGTTCACCGATTAGACATCGCAAAAAATTTCCTAGGCTCCTGTTTACCACCTCAGTTTGACCGTCTATCTGGAGATGAAAAGCAGTAGAGAATTTAAGTTTAGTTCCTATCTTGTGCTATAGAGTTTTTCAAAAATAACTCATGAACTTGACATCTCTATCTGACACAATGATTTTAGGTAAACCATGCAGCTTAACTACCGTCAACGTAGATCTAAGTAATTTTGGAGGCATCAAAAGCCTTGTTACATGGCAAGAAGTGGGTCATCTTTGAAAAACGATCCACAATCACAAATATGGAATCGTACTTCCTGATAGTCTTTGAAAGTTCAAGCACGAAATCCATACTCACATCTTGCCAGGGGCGATCTGATATGGGTAGGGGCATATACAAGGCAGTGTTCTGCTTTCACTGCTTGGTCAATTAAAAGGTGCGACATTACCCTATCAGCCTTGCGACATCTCTTTTTAGGCTTGGCCAATAAAACAAACTCTCTACCACATCTATGATCTTCTCTCGTCCGAAGTGATCAGCAAGACCCCCAGCATGCAGCTCCCAAATAAGATAGTCTCGCAGTAACGAACGAGGAATGTATAACGTGCGAAATCGAAATAGATAGTCATCATGGAGTAGAAAACTATCTATATCTGGTGTCACCCCTTCCTTTAAAGCACCAAAAATCTCTCCAAAATCGGGGCATGACGCGTACTCCTTGATTCGGTCAAAACCTACTACCCCAGCGTTCAGTTGTTTAAGCACACAGACGTGATGACTAAGCGTATCTGCTACGCTATTCTCAACTCTATATGTGTGCTTCAAGGTATTAGTGTAGTCTTGCATAAATTCAATCCACCTACCGTGTCTAGCACTGAGCTTCTTCTGCGAGTTAAGGTACCGTAAGGCCTCATGGTCCGAATAAAGAACAAATTCTTGCGGAAAAATGTAATGTCACCAATAGCGTAATGATTATACAACCGCATAGAATTCTTTATCGTAGGTAGAGTAATTCAGTTTTGCTCCGCTCAATTTTTCATTGAAGAAGGAAATTTGGTGCTTTTCTTGACTGAGTACTCCGCTTATGTTAATGCCTGAAGCGTCGCATATAACTTCGAACACCTTGGAGAAATCAGGAAGTCGCATGACGTGTGCTTCGGTCATTCATTGTTTGATTTCCTTGAACTTTGACAACGGTTACGAACCACTGAAACTCTCCTCTCTTCAGGCAATCCGTAATTGGAGCCATGATAATGCTGAATCTCTTTATGAATCGCCTGTAGAATGTCGCCAGCCCATGAAAACTTCTTACTTCCCGAATATTTTGGGGCTCCGACCATTCTACAGTCGCCTGGATTCTGAGGATCAGCTGAAACCCCTGGAGCTGATACAACAAATTCCAATAATACGACCCTATCAGTCATGAACACGATCTTCTTAGGGTTTGCTATAGTTGCTCTTTCCTCAATGTGTGAGATATTTGCTAAAGTGACCCACTTGACGCTCCGGTATCTTATTGTAAATCAAAATATCATCAAAGTAGACGGTCAAAAATTTACCCATAAAGGGGTGTAATACCTGGGTCATCGCTCGCATGAAAGTACTTGGAGCATTTGTCAAGCTAAAAGGCATGACCATCCACTCGAATAGACCGTCTTTGGTCTTGAAAGCCGTCTTTCAATCATCACCTGGACGAACCCGAATTTGATGGTAGCCACTTTTCAAATCGATTTTTGAGAAGATGGTGGCTCCAGACACATGTCCAATATGTCATCCAGTCTGTGGATAGAGAATCGATATTTAACGGTATCTTATTGACGGCGCTACTATCCACGCACATTCTCCACGAAAAATCTTTCTTAAGGGTTAACAATGCTGGCACCGCGCACGGAATCAGACTTTCTTTAATGAACTCCTTATTTAAAAGCTCGTCAACTTGTGTTTTGAGTTCGGCGTGTTCTACCAAATTCATTCTGTAATGAGGCAAGTTGGAAAGAGATGACCCTGGAACCAAATCGGTAGCGTGTTGGATATCACACATAGGAGTTAGACTATCCAGGAGTTCCTCTGAAAAGACATCAACAAATTCTCTCACTACAGGAACTCTGCAGAAGGAATATGCTCCTGAAAATCATCAATAACTTCTCTAGCAATAAGAACAACCGTGAACCCCTTGGCAATCTCCTTATCAATAAGTTTGGGGCTAATCAGCGTTAATGCCTTCTTACTGCTAGATGCCTCGGTCTGATTAGTCTCAGGTGTAGGCCCTGAACCCTGATCGTAACGGGGCCAGTTTGATCTTCTTCCCCTCATAAACGAATGAGCATGAATTTAAATGTCCATAGATATTGACATCTCTATCATATAACCAAGGTCGTTCTAAAATGATGTCCCAGGTTCATGGTGACTACATCACACCAATTTTGTCCGATATGTGGCAAATAGGATCGGGACAAGATTTATCTTTCACATCAATAGACGCGGAGTTCACCCATGACACTTTATATGGTTGACGGTGGGGAATAGCCTTTAGCCCAAGTTTAATTACCATACCGGAGACGACGGCGTTGACGAACTCCCACTATCAAATATAACCCGATAATTCTTACCACCAATTTTAGTGAGATTTTGAAAATTTGAAGTTCTATGCCGGTCGTCATTTTCCTTGGGTTGAGCCAGGGCACACCTTACTACACTCAGGTGGTAGGTAATCCTGTCTACATCATCAATCGATGATGGATGCATGCTCCAAACACATCCCAAGGTGGCAGCCTGATCAAAATCAAAATCATCTTTCCAAACATCTCCCTCAGGGTCATGGACGATTTCGTCTAAATCATCCTGTCACCGTCCCAGTGGGATTCAATGATTAACGCCATTGCCTTACTCGGACATTGTGCTGAAACGTGACCAAACCATCGGCACTTGAAGTATTGAGTCCGCAGGATGGATCTAGACGGCTCACATGGGATTCCCTTGCCTTTGTCTTCACACTTTGGAGTGGAGCTACTAGATCCAAAACGAGACTGAGATTGAGACGAATTGGATTGAAACTTAGTGGTAGTCTTGTTGGGATTGTCCATATAGTTTGTGCGTCTAGGAAACAAAGAAGCTTGAGATTGATCAAGTCCTGAATAATTTGAATAGCTTGCTTTAGAGTAGAAACATCTCTAATGATTAGCTCACGCCTAAGCTCATCCTTTAGTCCTAAACAGAATCTAGACAAGACTATGACATCATACTCATTCTCACCACATCTTACCAAGAATTGATCAAACTTTTTGATGTAATCTGGTACTGGTCGATTGCCTTAAGTCAAATGCTACCATTGGTCAAGTAGACGTTTGTATGAAACAAGCAGATATTTCTCTCAGAGTTTCAGCTTCATCTCGTCTCAAGTTTGAATAGCTTTCTGATGTCTATATCTCATCAGTTTCTCGACAATCGTCCAGTATTGCCTAACCAACCTTCCCATTTCATCTTGAAAAATCAGATTCTTCTCTCGTCGGACATATCATATCAGACAAAGTAATGATCCATGTCTGAAATCCAATCGAGAAAGATTTGGGAATCTAATTGGCCATCGAAAGTGGGTGCCTCAAGTTTTATGTTCTTGAAGTTCGCTCCCGTAAAATCATTTTGGTCATTATTCCTAGGCTGGCAAAGTCCAGGGCGAGGTCCATTATCATTAATATTGTCGGTAGTCTCTCGGTTCCTAGTGTTTCTTATTTCTTGCTCAACGTTGTCCATCCGAGTGGTTAAATTTTTTAGGAACTTGGTGATATTGGCTAGTGCGAAATCCATTTTAGAAGTTAGGTTGTAGGGGTGATATTGTGTTCCACTACGGGTGGTCATGCAACATGGTTGCCTGGATGGAAGATCTAAGGCATAATGCTAAATGAAGCCAAAAATGACCAAATAAAAAATTCAACTAATATGAATCCTAATGCAGAATGATCAAATAAGAAATCAGCAAGTAATTCAGCTTTGCGCATTAAATATCCCACTACTCGTTTTCATCTAGACAACAAAATTTGAAAAAAGGCGATCAGCTAATAAAGATAATGTGTAATGTTGACCATTTTAGATTCCAAAATGAATCAATAGTGCCTAGAATCAGGAGTAGTTCTAGTTTAATATTCAGATGCAACAAATAAAGCTAGCAGATTCACTCACTCACAATTTATTTAGTGGACAATGACAAGTAGATAGCACAAAAAGATGGATCGAATTGGTGCAAATGGATATCTAATACTATTGAAAAAGTTGTAGAAATAAGTGAGTTAAGAATTACCTCAAAATTATCTGCACTGAGGAGAATAATTTACCCATCACAATTCTAGACAGTAGTGCTAGGAGTTGTGAACCCGCTGTCTTGAGAACAGCACGAATCAGACTCCGAATAGACCTCAAATGGACTCTGAAACGTCATTGTGCACTGCTGTGAATGGGACTGAGTTGGCTCAGTCTTGACTCGGACTAAGTTGACTCAGTGAGTCAGCTCAGCGAATCAAATCAAACCCGGTCTGGTTCACTCTAGATCTGAATTAGGTTGGAGTAGTTAGGTTGGGTTGGGTCGGGTTGGGTGGAGTCGACCCGATTCAAACCCGATAATGAATGTGGGTTTAAAACAGTCGGGTTGAGAAAATTTTCAACCAACCCAATTAAACCACATTCCCTTCTTCCTCTCATGACCTCAGCTAGGGTTGGGGATCTCCGGCGGCGTGCTGAGCAAGCGGCGGAGTGGTTGTTATGGCGACGATGCGAGATGCGGAGAGGGAGGACTCGCAGAGGAGACGAAGTCGTCGAAGAAACGGGAGAACTCTGATAAAGTCGTCAAAGGTGGACGGTGACTGCGGCGAACTTGACGGAGATCGAGATCGACGAGGTGGATCTGAGCGTCGTCGTGACCGTCGGAAGCTCGTCAGGTTGTTGCAGAGGTGCAACGAGATCGGCAAAGGTGGAAGAACTCCGATTTAGTGCGGAGATTAGGCCTGGAGGTTGTCGGCGATTCAAAATTGATGAGAAGAAGATGCTAGCGAGGACAAACGACGCGATGACTTACTATGGGGGCCCAGCGATGGCGAAATAGGTCGGGGGAACTCCGATTGATGTGATGTTGGAGGATTGGGGAAGATGTTGATGATGATGGTTGATGAAGATGATGATGTTGATGGGTGTAAATGGCGTCGGTGATGGTGCTAATTGCTGGATCGACAATGTCGGCGAGGATTTCCAATGGCGACAAGTGATTGGTCAGCTGCCATGGCGAGGGCGACGTCGGAGGGCTTGAAGGAGGCAGCGATCTGAGTAGCATCAGGTGTTTGAGAAGAGAGAGAAGAACAGTGTATACTTTTCTTTTTTCCTTTTTTTTTGAATTTTTGACTGAGATTTCAGTCGAATTATGGAACAGTAAATTTTTTTTCAAGAGACTTCGGAAATTTGTGAAGGGGAACAAGAACTTATACCAAAATGATGTGGAATCAAAAATCAAATTAGGGTTTTGGATATGATCACAGGTTGCAACATGGATCTTGACTTCACCATTAGTTGACTTAATCAAACAGATCAAATCAAAACATAAAGCAGACCTTATATCCAAATATTCGTTACTTTATTCATCAAAATGAGTCTCTCAAATAGACTCTTATAAAGAAGAGTTTTTTCACATAACCGATGTGACACTAAACCTGCTGAACTCAATAAAGTACTATAAAATAAAAGAAGACTCGACCAACTAGGTCTAATCAGGACTCCTCAAACTGACTCAAGCGAAGTCTGATTGGACCCAACCGAAAAGCAACAAATAAGGAAAAATATGGACTGCACGATCCTACAATAATGTAAACTGACTCATAAGCAGTTAGGGCTCAAAATCAGAGCCAAAGTGGTGTCGATGTGACACGACGGCGACAACGCTGATATGTGCGTAGAGAAACTGGTGTGATGTCCCCATCAAAGAATTTAAATAAAAAATGTTTAGAGAGTAGATATGATTTAATAAATTTATAAGAGGAATGGCACGGGCCTTTGATGTTTCAACCACATAAATAGAGAACTGACGAAACTTATGTGCTAGAATCAAATTGTACACAATCTAACAAAAGGTAAAGGAGCTAGTTGCACCATATGTCACAGGCATTTGATGTTCTAACTGCTTAAGTAGACACATAAGAACGGACAAAACTTATCTGCTAGAGTTCAAACTGTACAAAACCTAACAAAAGGAAAAGGAGCTAGTTTGTTCCTGGCACCATAAGTGCTTTTAAGACTTGTAGATACCAGTTTAAACATCTACTATTTGATAGAGTCATACTGGCTCTCCAACCTAGTTCCATTTAAAAGAGATCGGTATACTATCTTCTTCCCAAACTTGCATCAGAATCAGGTAAAGTAAACTAACCAATTATGCACTAAATATAGAATCAGAAAGTTTATATGATTAACACCATCTATGAAATATGGATGCAGACATGGGACATGTGTCATGAATACGATACAAGAAGGACCGGGGACATGGAAAATCCTTAAAATGTAAGATATGGGACATATTGATAGCGCTGTGTCTGTTTATGTAATACACATCAAACCCCGTAGTGATTAGAATGTGTTACATTACAGTAAAACAGAGAATAAAGTAAAATTTAAATCTGCATCCATAATTTCTAATAAAGTAACAAAATGAAAATGAAAAATCTAAAAATAATCTATAATTAATGCCTCATCTAGTTTGTGAGGTGTTTAAATTCTACTAAAATAGTATTCACTTATGTCAAAGAAGCTTTAATTTTCACGTTTATTTAAGCGACATGTGAATCCTAGGTCTCCGACACATGGTATTTAGGTTTTATTTAAAATCGACATGGCACCAGCACGTGATTTTGTGATTTTTTTTTTTTAATCTATCACGGCTCCAAAGAATCCGATGTGTGTTAAGCAAGAGTCTTGCAAGTGTCAGTGTCCGACACATCTCCAACACGGCACGGCACTCATTTCGAAGTGTCCATGCTTCATAGAACACCGTTTCCAATAGAATTGAACAGCTCAATTCTGTTATATCAAGTTATTTTATTTACTGGATCCAGTCATACAAATTCCAAGTTTAAGCATGTAAGGGCTTGGCCAACTTTGTTTGGAAGGATAGAATGCACAGCTGTGGTTGGAATACTCTCTGCAGGCCAAAACCAGAAGGGAGAGTTGGTATGAGAAGAATTCAGGATATGTGCTTATAGCTGCAGGTCTAAAATTGTTTTGGAGATGTTGTTCAACAACCTCCTATGGGCTTCTTGGGAGGCAGGTACCTATTTCTTTAAAATGCCTCCTCAATTTGGGAGGCATCTTCTGTTCCTATGAGTCTGGAACCAGGAAATTTTATGATCAGTGTCAAGCAGTTTGCTCTGAAGTACATGCTTCGAGTATCAATACACTGTCAGATGCCCCAGTATCAGCTACACTGCCAGTATCAGCTAGCAAGCCATATCAGCTGACATGTCTAGCAAATGGATTTGGACAGCATATGCATCAGGACTTTCACTTCCAAATCTGCCCGGAATGTATCAAGAGAACCTCATCTGAACTAGTACCAACCATTTCGTGCCAGTTTTTACAAGTCCTAAGATGTCATGCTGCCTGTTTAGGGCTGTATTGAACAAGCAGACAGAGATTAATGAAATTTGGTATCATAAAGTAAGATAACTGTGTCTTACGCTACACTGAACCTGAAACTTCCCAACAATTGTTATCCTTTTTCTCATATTCTGCCTATATCTGGTCTTTATGTAGGTTGAAGCTTGGCCTCACCCAGAACTCGGCCACATTGCAGGAAGAAGGAAAACTTATTCAACTGAGTCCAAGAAGAAGAAGCTTTCAGCATTAGGGAAAATGGCATTTGCCGCAGTTGGCATATATGGTGTGAGAGAAACAGAAGAATCTTCCAACTCAAGGAATATAACCAAGATTGAGTTATTCAGAAGATTATATGAAAATGTACATGTCTTGCTTCAAACTTGTAACTGGAAAACATCTAATGATCCAAATGAGCTAGAAATTATGTGTAATTGGGGCTGTAAGCATAAGTATTATTAGTGACATCTCTTTAGTTTTTAAGCAGTAGAAAAGGCTGTCACCAAAATGATTTTATGCAGTTGCGAGTTGACATGACAAGCATCAACTCTATAACTTTTACTCTTTACAAGGAAGAAAATATGACTTCTATGTACCCATACATGCGTTCAGGCATCCATAACTAAACCAAGGCACTTGGAAACGAAGAAATCGTACCATTCAGTTTTACTTGCCACCACATCACATTAACCTTCGAAATTTTGAGAAGTCGTTTAAAGTAGCCAACTTTTGCTGTGAACATACCTTTTGAGCAGAAGAGAGACGAGATGTCAGATAAAGAATATATTTTTGAGCATCAGGAGTTAATTCCCCAACATTTTCAATATCCATATTCTCAAGTGTTGGTGCTTCTTCACCAGTCTCCAAATTGGGTAACAACCCATCTCTTTCAGAAAATTCAAATACTGTTGGAGTTCTATCGACTGTTATCTCATGATTAGCATGTTCAACAGAATCTGGTTTTTCATTTTCAGAATGATCTTCGCATACATCTAGATTCCTCTCAAAACATAGTCTATATTCAGCGTTCCGCAAAGTATATCTGCAATCCAGATAGATAATCAAAATGTTAAATTTCAAACAGATAGAAAGAATAGATCAAATAAGCTGATCAAGCAAAAACAAGTCAAAAAACTGGAAATGCTGGCAACCTCATTCAAGCTCTATTTCTTTTTGCAGGGGAATCGTAATAAAAAGGTAGTGTAATAAAAAGTAAATGACAGGCAAACAAACTCTTCAAAAGTTCATTGTTGGACAACATCAGAAACTGCTGTTGTAGGAAACTTCCAAAATCACCAATAACTAAATAAAGAATCATATCCTTCACAAATGTCCTCAATCCATAAGACATTTCATCTTACAAATCTTGCTTACTCGAAGCTCAAGTTTAACAAGGCAATTCTATTCTTTGATTTTCTTTATTTTCTCCTTCTATTCTTTTTGGTACATGTGCTCACGTGTGTGTTCTGATCAAAGGGAGTCTGCCCATCTTCTGCAACCTATGTTCCTAAGGGATCCTACTTGATTTCCTACAGCCTATCTAAACCAACATTTGTCTACATCTTGTTTAAAATGCATGGAATGATCTTTAAGTGAATTGTTATCCATGGCATAAACCCATGTCCACATTCAAGTGGTCAATATTTTTAGAGGCAAGAAGATCAAAGATTGGCTTCATTTTAATTTTTTTTTATTCATCCAATACATTATATGAATTGGAAAACACAAGACTTTATTTTGTGGGTCCTAGATTGTCATGGACTCAATACCAAATTTCATGCAGTTTTAGTTGTAATTATTCAAAGATTGAATTTTCAAGCTCACTTTACACAATAAATTTGAATTCTTCAGAGGGTTTTTCAATTTGGCTTTTCAGACTCACCTCCTTAACTGCTTTGGCAATACAAACTCGATTCTTATTCAATTTGGATGGTGCAATGGGCTGATCAAAAGCAAGGATGTCATTACAATTGTTCTTCATCACTTCATTAATGCTTTCTTTTCAAATAGAATATAAAGAAGAAAAATTATATGATATAGTAGGAAGGTGGGCCTCCAATTCCTTGTTATGCTCTTCATCAACATTTTGACTGCATCTTCAACTTGCTTCAAACACTAAATCTCTTCTTTCATTAAATATATGATATATCCATTTTACTTCCTAAAAGTAACCAATTTAGCTTTATAATCTTAAACAGTCGCTTTTTTCATTATCCTTACTATAAATTTCGTTGTGGAGAAAGGAATCATGTGATCATGCTATCAATGCCTTGCCTCATTTGAAATCTCATCAATGACTTTTCCACCAAACAATAAGTTAAAGATGAAGAAAAAAAACATCACATAAATTTATAGAAATAGATCAATATATATTTAATATTTAACACACCTTTGGAAAGTCCAAATGAATGTTTAATGTCACATGAGGAAAGTAGTCATAGTTTGAAATGAATGCAACATGTAACAATACTACAATCTACATACACGAAACACAAATTTAATTAAATGTAATAGTACTAAGAGAGATACATAGAAAAGAATAATGTGCTCTGATTATGTAGAACATCTCAAGCAATTAACATAAAAGAGTTAACAAGAGAAAACTTCATTTTTCAATTCGTACAGTTACATGTCAGCTTAACTTAATATATTGAACTTACATGTATAAATATAGTTAAAGTTACCTTAACTGTAAAAGGTTATTAACTGAAAAATGCATATATTTTAGCAACTAAAAACACATTGGTTTAACTTTCACACGTACATTTATTTACCTATACCCACGTCTACTCACAATTAATTTTAATCTTAATTATTTGTACACATAGGTACATGAGGATAAGTAAATATAAAAAATTCAACTAAAAAAGTACAAGTACTTAAAGAAATTACATGCATTTAAGATTACATTTTCCTCTATCAATTATCAAATTAGTCCCACCTTCCAATGGAACTCCTTTACTTAAAAGATGTCATCTTCCACTCGAAGAGCCTAAGACTTCTTAGGATCAAATCGTATATGCGGTGTGACGTGCGAGAACAAAAGATGAAACATATTGTTCAGATATATTGTAGAGAGAATAAAGTTGTAAATCAAATTTTAGAATCTCACAATAAACGTTACAATGCAACCAGATGGGTATCCAACAAAATTAGAATTTCGACAGTTTCTTTCACATCAATTGATGCATCCTCCAAGTGATCATCAAATAGTTACATACCTTGGTTTCCAATTGCACCATGATAACATATTAAAAATCATCAACATATGCAACTAAAATCTAAAATAGTAGTGTTTACATTAAAAATAAAATGCGGCACATGAAGTATAATGAAAAGAGCTTCAGAATATTTATGACATCCTTTTATAAATCTTAATCACATGTAAGATTGTAATCTCAACCTGGTGTACTATAAGTGGTAAACCATCGGAACTTTTTGAGTTTGCTTAACTGGGACTTCTTTTGTAGCTTGACAAGACCCCCTTGATCTTCAAACCTAGAATTAATGCAATCTGATTTTTTGTGAACTTTAGCAGTTGACCCTGACTACAGATTTCCTCAAACCTAACAACACCAGGAGCCGTCTTTTCATCATCATTTCTAGAATACGACAAAAATACCCAAATTGAATCTTTCTACAAGTATCAATAGTTGATCACTATATCCATCCACCTTCTTTGAACCATTTCCAAACATATGCTTTCAAGATTAGACAGTGGTCCATCTCCACATTTTGTTCGAAATCTAGCGTTTACTTATAATATAGAAGGTTAGTGTAGTCTATTTTATATTTTAATTATAATCCATACTACTTTTGTTCTGTTCCTAGTATATAATATTTGTGCCATGCGTTTTTTATTCTTTACAAATATCTTTTATTTCTACTCCAGAAGTTTGTGCCACCAATTCATGGTCAAGAGTAGCATTTGTGTTTTTTTAAGTATTTTCCAAAATTCTTTTTTCAATCTTTTATTTCTAGTGGACAAGCTTTGTACCATCTGATTTTTATTTTTTTTCCTGTACATAGGATCTTTCTCAATATTGTTATTTCTTGTATAGAAGGATTGTGCCATCTGGCTTTTTGTTTATAATTTAGAAGGTTTGTGCCGTCAATAAAAGATCGAGAGCTGCATCTAACTTTTTAGTTTTACTAATTGTCCTGACATGTATCTACATATGTGGCAACAAACAAGAGCATCAACATCAAATTCAGATATGTCAACAGAACGAGATAGCACTAATAAAAATGAAAAGGAGATAGAAAGCATCAAGGGCGGAGGAAACATGCAATGCTTTCTAATCTTTAAAGAAGAAATTTACTGGGGAAATTTGTAGATAACCTAAAAAGTGTGGAAATAGTGATCAACTATTACTGCCTGTAGAAAAGGCTTTATTCAAACATTTTTATAATATTCCAAAATTGATGATCGAAATAAGGTTGCTCGATTTTGTTTAGTGTTATAACCATGCTAGTCGTTGGTTTTTAACCAGAGGATGACTAATAAAATTCACCTTAAACGAGATTGCTTTGTTTTGAAGAACAAGGGGGGGTCCTGTCACGAAAAAAGACATCACTAAATAAAATTCAAGAAGTTCTTTTGACGGGGCTTACAGATTAAGATAAAGCAGGTTGAGACTGCAATCACAATGGTTGTCAAGCAAACTAAAAAGGAACATAGAAAAACATTGGTGAAGCTCTTGACATTTGTTTCATGTGCACCACTCTGTTTCCTAATGAAAATAGTACTATGTCATGCTCTTTAGTTGTATATGTTGACGATTTAGGAATGTCATCATTGTACAATTGGGCCAACCATAATCACTCGATTGATCACTTTAAGAATGCTTCACTCAAAATGACAGAAAGAAAAATGGGGATTCTAATTTTGTTGGATACATATTTGGTTGCCTCATAGCAATAAATATAAGATTCTAAATTTTGGTTCACAGTTTTATCCTCTTTACAAAACTTCTAAACGTTATATTTTTTTTTTCGTTCTCACATTCCATAGGTCTGATATTTTTAAGCACATCTGCATATATTTGACCCCAAGGGGAGACCTGGTATTCAAGTGGCGATTCCACGGAGAGCACATTTTACAAGTACAGTAGTTCATTTTTGGAAGAAGTGGTTAATTCGAATGAAGAAAATGCAAGCCAAATATTTGTACATGTATTTAAATATTTGTTTTCAGCTAAAAAAACATGTACTCCTTATAACATTAACATGTACAAATAGTTAAAGATCAACTATAAGTAAACCTATGTATCCACATAATTACCTATGTTTACAGATAGTTAAGTCTGCGATTTTAGTCAATGATATCTATGAACCCTATAAATTCAGTTGGAAAATTTATATTCTTGGTTAAATGTTTCTTTACCTATCTATACATGTAAGGTAATTTTCGTTAAGTTAAGCAAGCGCATAGGTTTACTAACTAAAATACAAATGTTTGATCTGATTAATTCCTTTACTTCAACTAGCTGTTTGCATATGTTCAAGAATCAAGATATACATGACCAGACCTCATCAATATTTTTACATGTCTTTCAGCACTACCAAATATGCATAAATATGTGCCTCCTTTAGTACCATTACATGTGGTGTCAGGTGATTACTGCTTTCCTCAAGTAACTACTCTCCTCGAGTAACTGCTTCCCTCAAGTAAACCATACAGACATACAATTTTAACCATGGTTTCAAATATCAGCCGATTCCGATATATATCAGCAATATCGTGTCGGGTTTTGAGGCACCCGGTACAATATTAACTATATGATATCGGCTGATATCAGGGTCAATACGGCCGATATTGCCAATATTGATGCCCGATATTGACGATATTGCCACTAAAAACCATCGGACAATACAGATGCTGATTCCAAGATTTTTAAACCATGATTTAACCTTCTAGTGTAAGATTAAATTCAAACATATTGATATCTTCTATAAATTTGTATAATATTCTATTTCATTGTATTATATATTTCATTGTTCATGACTTCTTTATCTTTTTAGCTACTGTTAAATGGAAAAGGTTTTGATGAGATCTCATATTTCAATCTGTTTAGCTACCATTCAATGGAAAAGGAATTGTAGAGATTTCAAAATTGAAACAAGACATTGATGCATGTGTGACCTAATTTCTTTTTCTCATACAGAAAACAGAAGGATAACGAAAAGGAAGACAAATATCCAGAGGAAGATATTTCATGTTTAAAGCAAGTTGAAGAGAGTATAATGGAATAGGAGGGTCGAGAAACAGAATTTATCTTATAATTGCTCTCCATTTTATTTAGCTTCAAAAGAAACCATTACTGAAGTGATTAAGAACACTTGTAGTGACATCCATTATTTGGGATCAGCTTGTTGCACGATCCAAATTGAACAAGAATCCATATCTTATCACCAAAGGAGTAAAGGAGTTAAGCCTTTGAATCCAAACTGAAAAATCCCGCTGCACTTTCCAAATTGAACATGTAAATTAGCTTGAAATTCTATATTTGGACAGTTGAAACTAAAGATACATGAAATTTGATATTGAATAGGATTCAATGACACTGTATCCCATAAAACAAAGGCTTATGCTTTTCATGTAAAATAGAACAGATCATCACATCAATCGAAACATAGTCTTTCGAGCATTTCCAAGTCCTATGTCCACAACACAATTTCAGTTCAACTCTAGAAGATCTTTTACTGTCAAAAAAGCGGAATCACGCCCCCAGTCCCCTGCATCATGAAGAAGATTTATAAACACCTCAGCGCTAAAGGAGCTGAAATTGTTGTTAATCAATTGTGAGCATGTCCACTTCTTATGCCCGCTGCGCAAAATCGACTCTACTCTAGATGATCTGAGAAAATAAACTGCACCCACCCACCCACCCACACTCTTCCAAACCAAAACCAAACCACCACCACCACCACCATACAAACAAACAACACATGAACACCCCACCACACAAAAACTTGCAGATACATGCTCTGTACCAACCTAAGACATGTACTATAGAAAAGATGCACAGATGCAAAACAATGAGATCAAAAGAATGAAATGCTTCCCTTGCCCAAGTGAAATAGAAAAATCATAAATGCAAGGAGAAACATGAAAAACACATTTTAGAATGTTTACTATCCTTCTTTTTTCTTCTCTTGGCATGCTAACAAAGCTAAGCACAATGCAGTGAGATCCAAGGAAGATGCGTATTTCCCTTGTTCATATAGAGTATTTCGTATAAATATAATTGTAAAACTGAGAAGTGAGAACATATTTATAGTAGTAAGACCCATTGTTCGTATTACCAGCATGCAAAGCTATATGCATCAGACAGAAAAAAGCAAAATTAGATATTCACATTGCAGAGCAACTCTAAAAAATAACGATGATGATGATAAAGCTTTGTACCAAACTTTTGGGGCTCGCTACAACATCATTTTTCGCCATTTAGATCTGTTAATGGCAAAATTTTAAGAGATAATATGTCATCAAAAAAATAGATAGTGAAACGATCTATTCATAAGGATGTTTCATTATGATCGGAAGAAAGACTGGAGATACCAAAAGCAAGAGAAACCCCATCCCTCTCTTTCCTTTTTGCGTCCCATGTCCCTCCCGTGTGGCGACATGGGGACGTAAAAAGTGGGATCCTATCAACTTGTTCCGACCTAGGATAATAAGCTCATGAGCTTGGTCATACTTCACCCTCGAGAAACGAAAGAAGACTTCAATATCCAAGCTTAGCTCAGACGTAGCTCGCTTCTTTTTGGGTGTGAAGCAGTGTCAAACCAAAATACCCAACAAGCATAAGATTATATACAAGTCCAAAAAGATGTATCCACACCAAAAGTACTCTGAAATCTGCATAACAGAAAAGAGACCAATTTCTCACACTCAAAGGGGGAAAGTCTCATAAACCCATAATTCTCAAATATTACTAATGTCATTGCATTTCAGGTTTCTTCAAACCATCTATTGACAGTTCTTGGGAAAATATTTAAAACTTCATCCTTAACAATATGAGATTTATCTAAGCAAAAATTATGCAAGTCAGTGCAATTTGTAAAAAACATAAATAAACAACTAAAAATAAAAAAACAGGAGTGGACAGAAATAAGACCAATATTGCTGACTGCATTGATAAGAACAATTATGTCTACAGCACCAAAAAAAAAAAAAAAAACCCCTGCATCCCTCATAGAGACACATCTGAACTAAAGTATATCTTAAACTTAAGAAACTGAAATACTGAGTTAAAAGAAAATAACAGTAATTGTAAATGCTATGGCACAAGCAAAAAACATTCTATAAAACTATTACTATATAGACGAAGCATCACGGTCCATGAAATATAAAAAATCTACTTTTAACCACCTAATTTCTGCTTTCAAACCTCACAATACAAGTCAGGCAAATGAATCATCTTCTTCTCTTTGAATGATGATAGTCGACCAACGGAACATGGGAACATGAATGACAGAAGATAATAATGGCCAAGGTGAAACACAAGCTCTTCCTTTCTAGAAATCAATGTTTTAAAAAACCCGTTATGTAACTCGTTATAACTCATTACAGAACATAACGACACCCATCCGTTATATAACACTCGCAAAAAACACAGTTCTCAATAACGAGCGTTTTTTGGAGCGTTATGAACGTTACGTTATGAAAATAATATAACGTTCGTAACTCATGTTATTTACACAAATTGCAAATATAAAACAGTGAAGCGATTTCTCCCTCAAGATCAAATCTACGTGAAACTCTAAATTAGCGACGGCGAGCGAAGCATAGAAGCACCCAAGTTCCTCCTCTCTCTGCAGTCGACGGCGACGGCGACGACGATGACTCTCTCGTGTGGTTCCTCTTTTCTCTACAGTTTCTCTTCAATTTCATTTCTCTCTCATCAGCGAGCATCAAAGCACCCTGGTTCCTCTCTCGTTGATCTTTCTTCAATTGAGGAGAAACTTGTCATTGTATGATTATAATGCTCCAAAAATAAAAAAAACATCGCAACTCTTCAATTGACAAGGAATTCGTCGTCGATCTCTCTTCAATTGATGAGGAACCATATGACATCGAAGCACCTTGGTTCCTCGATGCTCGCTAAAATTTATTGTGAGACTTGCTAAATGTATTATATATTATTTTAATATTTTTTTAGATATTTTAAAATTATTTTTCTATTTAAAAAATTTTAAATATAGTGTATATGTTTATTTTTATTAAATAAATATTAAATCGCGTAACCTACGTTATGCGTTACGTTATAACTTATGTTAACATAACAAAGGAAAATTGTTATTGTTACGTTATCGTTATTTTAAACATTGCTAGAAATATAAGGAAAAATGAGCCCTTGACAATTTTAAGTTGGTGATGTTGAGAGTGACTATGTATTAGTTTAGTCCCACATTGCCTGTGAGACTAACTCATAATGTATTCACATTGGTCTTATATAAAAACTAGAGCATGTGGCCTAAATATCATCTCTTTCTCTCCCAATTTCTTATCCTACTTTATCATGTTATCAGAGCCACTCAAAAATCCTAACCCTTATCCCCAACCCTAACCCTAATCCCACCACCAACCCGTCGCCTCCATCACCTCTCCATCGTCCCGCCGCCCAGGCTGCGACCAGGCGTGCCGAGGCCGACAGCATACCACACCCACATGTGCCCAGGCCAGACAGTAGCCACACGCCCAGAGCGCTCTAGCCCTCTCCCGCCGCCACCACGTCATCTCTACATCCTCTCGCCTTCGTCGCAGTCACGTCATCTCCATCACATCATCTCCCATGCCTCCATAGCCCGATCCATCGCCCGATCACCTCCATCGTCCAATCTCGTCGCCACTTCATCATCTCCCACCGCCACGACATCACCGCCGCTGCAACATCTCTATCATGTCATGCCATCCACCGCCACATCATTCCTGTCGCTGCGACATCACCGCTGACATCCTTTCCATCACATCATCTCCTGCCACGTCCTCTCCATCATCTTCCGCCGCCACGTCATCGAAGTCTGCCTCCAACGATAATTTGATATTCAACTCAGAGTTCTAAGATGGTGCTTTGGTGAAGGTGTTGAACCTTCTTTAAGGTGTAGTGGGAGCTTCTGTCTATTTTTTGAGGATTCCTTTTCCAAGTCCGTCTATTTCATGATGGTTGAATATACTGAGACAAAGGCGGGCGAGTCTAATGGGACGATAGCTCAGACAAGAATTTTTGAGATAATTTCTGACAGGATTACAAACTGAAAACTTGATGGGAACAATTACCTGCAGCGAAAGTGAGTAATTGAGATTTATGTGACTGATCGTGAGAAGACTAATTATTTGTTAAAGGATAGCACCACATCAAGTATTGACCATGATGGAGCCCAAAATTCAGGACTTGGTCCTTCATTGCATGACTGTGAAAGAGTTGTGGTGTTTTCTGCGTGAACTCTACATAAGAAGCATCATTATTAACAGGGCTTATGACGTTATCCATAAGCTATTTTAGAAGAAGAAGAACGGCAAACCCATGGATGATCATTACGACGAGTTCAATCGCCTAGCAGAGGAGCTTCGTAAGATATTTTCAATAACATCTAATGTGAAGCGAATGCAAAACTAATGAAATCGGTTGATGGTAGTGACCTACTTAGGCACCATCAACCCTATTTATTCTTTGACTAGGCTTCATATTATAGGAAGCTCTGTTGTGAGCTCTCTACCAGACATCACTTTCTGAAGAATGTCATTCCTGCGTGTGACTTGACACTACTACACCACCCTCAGATCAATCTGCCCTAGCAGCTCAGGAGAGGCAGACTGAGGTACGAGGACGCCACACTGGTAGCAGCAGAGGAGGTCATGCAGATATGGCGAGTCGAAAGGGTTACATTGGTTGATGTTTTGGTGGCCACAGTGGTAGCAAGAGCAGACAAGGTCCTCAAGGAGGACGAGGAGATGGCTCTATGATCTATTATTACTACTGCAAAGAGCTTCTTCTGAAGTGAAAACTAACAAGAGATGCACATATCTTTGTCACTCTTCCAAATGACGAGCAGTTGCGATGCCAGTTTGAGAAGTTCCATATGTTCCAGCCGCAATAAACACACAAGCTCATTCTTCCTCTTTCTCTATCACTCTAACTCAAACATGTCCTATATCTTGTCTTACATCGTCTGTCATATACTTAGATTATAAATTCAGGGGCAACTGATCACATGACTAGAAACCGAGGTATTATGTTCTCTTTTACTCCTGTCTTTAACTCTATAGTATTAGCAGATGGCTCTCACATACCCATTCAGGGATTGGCATTACCGTACTGCCCCTACCCTTCTTTTATAGTTTGTTTTCTATTTACCTTATTTTTCTTTCAACTTATTATTAGTAAGATTACCAAGGTTTTAAATTGTACAGTGACATTTTTTCCGACGCATTGTGTATTTCAGGAGCTTGGGTGAGAAAGACGACACAAAAACTGAGTGAAACGGACTGTATAAGCTAGAGTTGGCATCCGATCAGGTGGCCTGCATCAGCACTTCATCAGCATTTACTACCACTATCAGTTAGGTCACCCTTTTCTACCTGTACTAAAACTTCGTGCTCCCTCTTTAGATTAGGTTTCATCCTTAAAATGTGAGTCTTGTCAACTAGAGAAACATCATCACGTGTCTTACCCTAGTCGAGTCAATAAAAAGGCTGATAATCTATTTGATTTAGTTCATTCATATGTATATAGTTCATGTCTAGTAACATCAAAACTGGGTTTTAGGCATTTTGTTTGCTTTGTGGATGATTATTCTCGAGTCACATGGACGTATCTGTTAAAATCTCACTCTAAGGTGTTTTTCACATTTAAAGTTTTCTATTCAAAAATAAAGAATCAGTATAATTCTAGCATTAAAATTTTTTGATCTGATAATATTAAAGAATATCTGGATAACTTTAGTCAGTTTCTGAAATAAAATAGAATCTTGCATCAATCTTTTTGTGGTTACACTCAGTAGAATAGGGTAACTGAACGTAAGAATAGACACCTTCTTGACATTGCTAGGATTCTACTATTTCATAGACCAGATACCAAAAGAATTTTGGGGTAAGGCCATTTTGACTGTTTGTTCCTTAATAAATCGAATGGCATCTCTGTATTGCAAAATAAAATATCATATTCCATCATGTACCCTGATATTGATTAGTTCTCTTTGCCTCCAAAGATCTTTGAGTCCCTCTGTTTTGTTCATAATCATAATCTTCATAAGACAAAACTTGATTCTAACTCTTTTAAAGGGATTTTTTGGTTACTCTAGAACTCAGTAAGGTTATAAATATTTGTCTATCTATACGCTGATATATCTTATCCGCAGATGTAACCTTTTCAAGTCTAAACATGAGATTTTCACATCTCCTTCTGCGTCAGAGGATGATTATGATTACATGTTCTATCGGGAAATATTACTTAATAGTGGTGGGTCAACATCTGAAACTGGCTGGTAAAGATCCACTTCAGTTTCAAGATTCAATTCAGATTTATACACGACGAACTCTTACGCCAGCGCCAGACTGAGTACGAAGTCCTACGCAAGAATCAAGTGAGATTGTCACTGCATAATTACCTGGTACTTGTACTACTGATGATCTTCTCATTGCACTTTGAAAAAACAAATGTAATTGTACTCAGCATCCTTTTTCCAATTTCATTTCTTTTTCTCATTTATCATCCTCCTTGCGTTCATTTATTTCTTCTTTAGACTCATACTCGGTTCTCAAGAATATATCAGATGCATTATCTCTTCTAGGTTGGACTCAGACGAGACAGAAGGAGATGACGGCCTTAGAGCAGAATGAGACTTGAGAGTTGGTCACACTTTCACCAGAAAAAAAGTCGTCGGGGGCAAGTGAGTTTACACTGCCAGTTAAACCCATATGGGTCTCTGACTCGCTTAAAGGCAAGATTGGTTACCAAAAAATATTTACGTGTATGACATGAATTATGTGGATGCCTTCTCTCCGGTCGTGAAAATGATATCTGTGTGAGTCCTTGTGTCATTAGCAGCGACATACCACTGTCGACTTCATCAGTTGGACATCAAGAATGCATTTTTCAATGGTATTCTTAATGGGGAGGTTTTCATGGAGCAACCACAGGGCTTTGTTGCTTAGGAGTATGTGAAGGCTTACATGTTGGTTGAAAGGTCACTTTACAGTCTGAAACAGTCTTTGAGAGCCTGATTTGGACGCTTTGCATCAGTGATTCGGGTGTTTGCTCTCTGTCACGTACGAAAAGACCACTTTGTATTTTGACAGATACAGGATGAGAAGAGGATCATACTGGTTGTGTATTTGGATACTATTGTAATCACAGGAGATGACACAAAGGAGATTGACAGCCTGAAGAAGTACTTGCAGAAGTACTTTCAGACCAAGAATCTTGAATCTCTAAAGTACTTCTTAGGCATTGAAGTGGCTAGATCTAAGAAGGGCATTCTTCTGTTACAGAGAAATTACATACTCGACTTGCTTTCGGAGGCTGAGATGCTAGAATGCCGGAGTATTGATTCTCCGATGGACATGAACACGAAGCTACTAGTAGATTAGGGGGAGCTTTTGAAGATGTTGAGAGGTACAGAAGATTGGTGGGAAAACTGAACAACTTAACGGTGACCAGACTGGACATCACATACGCAGTCAGTTAGTAGGTCAGTTTTTGTCAGCACCGAAAACTACCCACTTGAAAGCGTTAATGAAGATTTTGAGGTACCTGAAAAAAGCTCCAGGGAGGGGGCTTCTCTATTCAGATCATGGACACACCAAAATTAAAGGTTTCTCAGATACAGACCGGGCAGGATGCTCTTTTGATAGGAGGTCGACCAAAGGATATTGTCTTTCTTGGAGGAAACCTTATGTTATGGAAAAGTAAGAAGCAGAGTGTGGTCTCTCGGTCCAGCGCAAAGTCAGAGTACAGGGTGTGGCAAATGTGATATTAGAGCTAGTCTGAATCAGATATTTATTGACAGAGATTAGTTTCCCTAAAGTGTCCTATGAGACTATACGGTGACAAGACAGCTATACACATTGCTGAAAATGGCGTGTTCCATGAGAGAACCAAACACATTGAGGTTGATTGTCATATAGTTCATAAGAAGCTCGAGGAAAAGATCGTTGTGGTGAAGCATGTATCATCAGGACACCAGTTAGCAGATCTTCTTACCAAACCACTTGGTAAAACACGGTTACATGGGTAGATTTTATTTCTGACAAGCTGGGCATGTATAATATATATGCTTTAGCTTGAAGGGGAGTGTTGAGAGAGACTTTGTATTAGTTTAGTCCCACACTGTTGTGAGACTAGGTCATGATGTATCCACATTGGTTATTATATATAAACTAGAGTATTGAGGTCTAGATCTCATCTCTCTCCCAATATCTGATGCTACCACTCTATCAAGTCATAACAACAGTAATGGAGAAAGGAATTAGATTGCATACAACTGTAGTTACCGGTCTTCTAAACATGTGATGTTCATGCATGTACTTATCAAAATGATAAAATATACATAAAGAAGGAAATGAAATCTGTAATGGAAATTTTCATACATAAAAATGGGACAAAGTGGTGTTGTCTCCCTCACTCCTTCCCTCCCTTTCTATGTATATGCACATGCATGTGTGTGAGTGGATTTCGAACCCCCAAACAGACTCAAGATTTACATGTTCTGGCACAGATCAAACCTAAAAATAATTAAGTGCTTCAACTCAACTGCTTGAATTTTGTACTGAAAGGATATGCATGGCAAGAAGCAATATGTTATCCTTTTGCTAAACCTTAGTTCCAGTTCTCGATATGGCAATGTAAAAAATGCTTATACTATCAACATACATACCCCGTCATCATTGAGGAAACCAGTAACTTAAAAAGAGGATCCCAAAAAGCTTCCACCAAAACGTTGAACTGCTCAGAAGGAAGAAGACCTAACATGCCTGAGATTGTCCTCTTCATAGCATCCACTGTATCAGCTGAAACATCTTTCTGAATAAGATTCAAATCCAAAGGCTCTATCTCTTGTATCAAATTTGAGAGAATGGATTTCTGGGGGGAAAGAGGCAATGAATTGACTTGGTTAAAATGCAGTCCACAACCATTTTAAGACGTAGCACACATACTATTAGGATTAAAATGTAAAACATATGTTTAGTTGTAAAGTTAATCCATGAAAAGCATTCTCAAGTAATGCAAACAAATTAGATACCACAAAGAATGAAAGAGAATGGATATTTCAGCTTTTGCCAATATTTCAGCTTATCATTCAACATCCCCTAGAGGACCAAGCTTAACAGGTGAAACATCAATTACAGTGCATCATGATTTGGCAAAAAAAAACTCCTCCAATTTAGAAAAAAGAGGGGCAAAAAGAAAGGACCATAAATAGCAGTGACCAATGAGGAACACTCGTTAGACCAGTTTTTAATATGGAACCAGTTCAGTTTCAATAGAAAAGTTAAAAATAGATTCAATAAATTGTTGCTCTTAATTGTTCTTGAAAGAACCAAAACACAAAATTGAGTATTTAAAGAAAAACTAACCTTATAAACTAGAAGGATTTAGTAGTTTAATTACAAGTTACAACAATCAGCACCATTTTCCCCCTTAATTTGCTGGTTCTTGTCAGTCATGCATAACTACCTTGTTGGGGTGCATTTGGAGACAGATATATCTGGCCATATCCAGATATCATGCAAATGGATATTAAAATCCTAATCCAGTCAGATAGATATTATTTTTGTTTTCTTTCCAGATACGGATCTGCTTTTAACTTTCAGATGAGGAAATGGATACAAGTATTTAATACTAAAGAATAATATACACTAAAATGTAATACAGATGTTGAGGATGAGGCAGATACAAGATACAGATTTGTGTATGTTTCTCCTTACAAGTTTCAAATGCCAATATATGGATACGAAATATATAAAGAAATAAACGGGTTGTCTACAAACATGTTTTAGATGCTCTTTGTTACTCCCTGATAAAGTAGTTCCATAAGCTTTTGGAATTGTGCTTCTAATGTGGCAATCCCACATACTTTAACTTCTATTTTAGCAATTTCAATCGCCTTTGTTTACCAGCTTGCAGTCCAGAAATTAGGCCAAAACATCTCTCTCATTTCTTCAGTTTTTCATGAACCTATGCAACTATCATTTCACAACATGATGGGTCGTTTGTTTGGTATAGGAGAATTTTGTGCAATAAACTTATATCATTAAAAATGAATGTTTTAGTATTAAAAAGGACAATCACCAAGAAAGGCAAGTTCGCTCATTTTTAATTATGACAGAAGGAAACAACCCTTCCAACCACTCTAAAAGTCACTGGGCATGCAATGCAGCCTCCTTACAATTGTTATGCATCAATATCTCTTATTCTCACTCTGACAGAACAGCTGTCCTTTAAGGTCTTATAGTATACGGGTTGCTCCAAGCCAGATAAAAGTGGAGGGTTGTTTTGGATCCTGTCAGCCTTCAGAAAACTTGGTCAAATTTCTATGAACTAAATCCTATATAGCACAGTTGGGGCACCCCACAATGATGTGTTTGCATTGATGCCAACCCAACACAGTGGCAAGTGAGCAAGGGCATAAGTAGGTTAGGGCCCTGCAAGTGTCACAAGCAGTGTTTTAAATATCCCCGATATAACCCCGATATTGCGCCGATATTGCGTTTACGGCACCTAGCCGCAATGATTGGCACATCCAAACCGATATAGCGATTTTCACCAAAAATTGCCGATAAATCGGCATGGACCCGATATATCGGCTGCAATTTCGCCTATTTTGGACCCGATATAGCGTCTTAAACTCAATTGTATGTTAGGTATTTGGGTAATTCGAGCGATGTGGCAATGTGACATTTGTGAAGATTCTACACTTGGATAGTGATTATGCATTTATAAACTTAATGCAAGTTATCGAGTCAAGTATATGTTAAACATATAAGTATGATGTTTTATGTAGCTTTATATAATTTATGAATATATTGTCTTATTGAGATGCAATTTAAGACAAGAAGATATGTATATTTACAGTCCGATTTTGACATCCGATTTTTAAAAATATCCCCGATATGTCCCCAATATATCCCCATCCCGATAAATTTTCCCGGCCGATGTAGCCGCTGTGGCCGCCATTTAGAACACTGGTCACAAGTCCCCAATGAGTTGTTAAATAGGCATAGACTAAATGATTATAGGAAAAGGGGGTGAAGGCTTATACTGAGAGTAGGATTGCATTAGCCACTTGGAACACACTAACACTTACAGGAAAGGAAAGAAGATGGAATTTGTACACACAATGTTTCCAAGAAAAATAAATATAATTTGTTTTGAGGGAAACTTAATGGATAAGTGCAGATTTAGGGAATACAGTAAACTTTGGTTTGCAGAAAAGAGAGGAAAGAAAAGGTGTGGGTACTTATAGATACAATATGAAAAGAGAATATTGTGCGCATGAAAGGAGTTGGCAATAGATTGATATTGAATATTGTATTAAAAAAAGGAGATAATTAACAATTTAACACTAATACACCACTATTAGCGCTTATGAAAAACAAGTGCATTTGTCTGAGAAGATTAAAAGGAAACTTTGGGAGCATATCGATGAATTAATTTAAGAACTCCTAAAGAGGAAAACAATTATAAGTAAGGAATTAAATGGTCATCTTGGTGAAGATAGTACTGGATATGAGACAATGCATAGAGGTCACGGATATCGATTAAAGATGAAATGAAAGGTACGATTAGGATTTTGCAATGACCTATGAACTTATAATAGCAAATACACGTTTTAAAGCAAAAGTTGAACATTTGGTATCTTTTAAGTGGAACAAACAATGTTCAAAAAGATTCTTTCTCTCTTACTAGGACGATACATCTGTTAGAATGGGGAGCGAGAGAGAGAGGGGGGGGAGAGAGAGAGAGAGAGAGAGAGAGAGAGAGAGAGAGAGAGAGAGCTTAACCACATAACCTTGATTAATGGCAGTAGACATTTGCATCAAGAAGTAAAAGACAAGAACTAACATGAATTGGAAATCATAAACTAGATAGTAGGACTTGATGCTTTGCATGTTAGAACGATAAAAGTAGGTAGCTGATTGTAGAGGACAAAACTAACATCATACGGAATAATATGTACATGTGTTTAGTAGCTAAAGAAATACTCAGAAAATCTAAAGGTAGTGGACTGTCTTCTAAACAGATATGGGGGTGGAATCAGATATGGTCGTGGAATCAGGAAGTCGACGAGGAAATTAAAGAGGAGAGCATCAAGATTTGCAAAGTGTCTAACCAATGAAACCAAATATAGGTCAGAAAAGAATGAATATAAGAAAACGTTTAAAGAGGCCAAATTCAGAGCTTACAGTCCAAGAGGCTAGAAGCAAAGGAGGGAGAGAAAAGATTGTGTGCGGGCGCATATATATTATATATAAACTTGCTAAGATGATAGAAAGAATGATGTAATGTCATGTATAGAAACAAGATCAAAGAATCCGAGTAGAAGACGGTGAAGAGGAGTTCCTTTCATAGACTGTCTAGAGAATAACACGAGGGAAGCAAACGATTCAATCCACTGTAGGAATTATAGGTATTGTGAAAAAAAATAGGAACAGTGAAGTTAAAGATGTTTTAAAGAAAATGAAATCTGGAAAATCTATAGACAGGATACTGAGAAAATAATCAACGAATGGAAGATGAGCACTTTGGTGTATTTCTTAAGAGTCAAGGAGAAATACAAAGTTGAACTATCGTGGAATCAAGCACGAGCAACAGGGGAAAAATTCGGGAGAGAGCAACTTAACAAAGACTAAGAAAAGAAATGTTTATATCTAGAAGCCAATTTGACTTTATGCCAAAAAAGGTTATTTCTGTTGACACTATTGATGGAGAGATAGAGAAAGAAGAAAATAAACACTCATATGATTTTCTTGTTATGAAAAAAAAGTTTATAAGGTCATAGAGATTATATAGTGGGTTTAAGAAAAGGAACTATTATCTAGTGGACACAATGATTTCATTAATATGTATGATGGAGCAGTAGCTAAGATGAGGAAAATTTGAGGGGACACAATTTGCACAGTAACTAAGAGGGAAAAAAACAAGCATCTAGTGGGTGTATTGATGTCACTAAAAATATGTATGATGGAGCAGTAACTAAGGTGAGAACAATTTGAGTGGAGACAGAGCCATTCCCCATCACTAAGGGCTTACACCAAGGTTTGGCATGAAGTTTTATCTTCCTACATCATTATGGATGAACTTACTGAGCACGTTCAAGATAAAGTCCCTTAGCGCATGCAGCATGTTGTTATATGATGATGTATTAGTTGGTGGGAGTATAGAAGGATAGTTCTCAAAGTAGAAAGATGGAGAGAAGCTTTAGAATTTAAGATTTAGAAGTTAAAATGAAACTATATAGAAATGTAACTTCGCAAATTATGAGAAGAAACAGGCATATAAAGAATGATGACCAAGAAATACCGGCAAGTGATCATTCTTGCTACTTGGGGTTGACATGAGGATGAGAATTGGTTTGAAGAATCAAAGCAAGATGGTTAAACTTGAGCGGAGACATGTTTTTGGATTAATGTGTGACTACAAAATACTGAAAAAATAATGGGATTCAAGATAACATTCTATAATATGTTTATGAGACCGTGTGATGCTTTATAGGTGAGAATTTTCCAATCATAACATCCACCACCACCTACACATTGATGTAATGCTCCCGGTCCATGAGAGAACCCAATCAAGACCCGATCCATTCACAAAGGAAAAGCAAAAAAGGGGACGAATTACAAAACTCATATATAGGAATACTCGGAATTCGAACAAAGATCCAAGAGAATAGAGCAGCACAAAGTGCGAAAGCTGAATCAAGCAGTTGTTGGAGGGAGGATAAGGGCTTTGAGATGAGCAAGAGGAGGAAGTGTCGATGAGAGGCTCAGAGGACTAGTGAAGGCGCAATTAGAGGAGGTACATAAGATCATCAATCTAAACATTTTGACTTAGAGTGGAGGGCATTGAGGAGAGGAGGAGGAAGGATTCAACAAAAGGTTGTGAGGACAAGTGTTGTAGTTGTGAATTATATTAAAATGACTCTATAAAGTCCACTAAAAGTGTGATGGAACTTTGTATCGTAGTCAAAAGTGATGGGATTTTGGAACTCCATAAAGTCAAAGAACCTCCTCCCTAAGAACACATTTGCCATATGAGTTGCATCTGAAGTCTAGTTACAAGTAACAAAGTGTGTCACCTTGGAAAAGCGACCCACCACCACAAACATTGGATCTGTAACCCATTGTATGATAGGTAATTCCAACACAAAATTTATCGTCAATCCTCCAATGTTGTAACTGGAACTATAAAGACTAATAGAAACTTGTATTTTGCAATTTCCCCGCAGCAATTTGACATGTTTGGAAATGCCACACATGATTTCCCACGTCCTCCAATTACAACTAGTAATAGCTCTTCAACCATCTCTCGCCTTACGTGTCCATTCAATCCTTCACTCCGTAGATCATGAATAATCTACTCTCTTAATGAACTACAAGGCACACATATGTGATTATGTTCAAAAATAGTCTGTCTTGTATAACAAAACCCATCAGCTGCTTGGGTCAGCTAATACTTCATGTCAGCTTCATCTTTGTATCTCTTTGAAATATTTATCCTCATATAAACCTCCTGCAAACAATAAAACATAATTATTCAGTTCTCAAAGTCCCCAGGCTCTTCTTTAACTCAATGCATCTGTCACGTTGTGTGAATCGCTGCTTTATGCATAGAGGTATATGTGAACTGCTATGGATACTTGACCCACCTAGCATGCACGTGATTGATGCTTTTCTGACTCTCAAATGTACTTCAATGCTTGAATGATCAGTATTTAGCGCAAACTCCCTCTAAATCAAATAGTACTCCTAATGCTTCAAAGCTCAAAATGCATAAAACTAATGTTCCTAGGCTGACTACCTAAGTCGATTTCTCACGATGACATGCTACTAGTTGACCTTCTTGTGAAACACAGCACAAATACCTATCATGTAGGCATCACTCTCTGACTAGAATACACACTAGAAGCTCCGCAATGCTAGAACCAGAGCGATGGAAAACTTCTCTGTGATTAAAGTAAAACTCTACTTTCCCACTTCTCCCTACTGGAATTAACCCTTTTTCCTGCATTCAGCTCGGCGCCCTGAGGCTGCTGTTGTTTCTTATGAATCACCAATAAAAGTCACCGGTGCATGAAAGCTCCTTACACAAGAAACTGGCTTCGGACTTGGGAGTCGGCCACTCCCCAACTAGCCCTAACCTTCTCTTAATCAACATAGATGTCACTGGTGCTAACAAAAGCCTAAAATTAAGAGGCTAGTAATCAAACAGTTACACTTTTCAAAATTGAGCTACAGATTGTTCTTCTGTAGTAGTATTAGTACACCTCTCAAATGCACCATGTGGACACATACCGACGATGAGCCAAGTACACAACTACAGATTTTCGATTAAAAGGGTACAATACCTTATTCATGATCCACATGAAATTACTTGAAGTATCATACAGACCAGAGTCACCAGACCAAAATGTCATACATAGATGGAACACAAGTGTCTTGTTGTATAGGGTCACAAGTCTGACCCTGCCTGCAAACGTGACCTGAACTTATACACAGTTCAGGCCATAAAGGATACAAGTTATGAACCGGCTATGTTTGGATCGACTTGTTCAATAAAAACTAACGGATCTCATATATTACCTCTCTTCTAGGAGGATATTAAATCATAGCAGCTTCCAACTAGCCTTTGCAATCACCTAATTCCCATGCATACATACTAGAAGAAGAATACAATTAATGGTTGTCGAGCCTATATTGTTGACCGATTAACTCTGTTGTATTTACCACTGATCTAGTGCTAATCTCGGTAAGCTCATTTTGGTATATACCATCGTTGATCGTTAATTCAGAAGCAGCGTAGCATAATTATGCTTCTTCAGCCTGATAACTTTTCTGTGTTTTATGTTGACAATCCTCATTGTTTGATAAACAAGACAAAAAAATGGATTTTCCAGCTGAAGTTAAATTCCCAAGCTCATAAAAAAAACCACCACACCACTAATCTAGCAATTCAATTATTGCAAATCGCGACAGAGAGAGGAAAAAATATCAGGAACAGTAACAAGGACCTAATTCCCACAATTAACAACAGTAAAATTCTCCAATCAGATTGAGGAAACCCTAGAAAAGGGGGGAATTGAACGGACCTTTGAAGAGCGAGGAATCGATCTGCCGGCGGCGTCGACCTCATCGAAGGGAGCGGCGGAGGAGGAGACGAGAAGGGCGAGGCGAGGAGGCTTAGAGAGGGGGAATTGGAGAGAGGATGAGGACGGGAGCTTGGGGCGAGAAGCAATCGAGGAAGAGAACGAAGGGGGTCGAGAGAAGACAAGAGAGCGCGGGAGAAAAGAGGCGACGGTCGGCATGCCACCGCCTCTCTCTCAGCTCCGTGCTGCTGCGAGAAGGCCTGGGGGCTTCTTGTTCGTTTTGAGAGGCGATGAGATTGACTGATGCGTTTTGGATTTGTGGGTGTGATGACGGGGAATTTGCTTCCGTCGTGGCTGGCCAGGTTGGAGCATCAGCCGCCTCACCCGCGGACCCCGTGGGACCCACGAGGACAAGATTATTGACGTCATTCTTTTTAACCGGGGAAAACAAAAATCGGCCTTTAATTTTTCGCTTACATTAAGGGGCGGTTGTTTCGCGTAAAAGTCCGTAATTCGTAAATGACTTACAACCCAGTTACAACTACGGCATTTATTTGAACCGTAATTCGTAAAAGACTTACACAAACCATTAATTACCCCTCACTTGTAACCCAATTACAACTCACTTACAGCCCAATTACAATTAATTTTGTGGTCATGCGAATTTGTATTATTTTTTATGTTAATATTAATTTTTTTTAATATTTAGCATTTTTAATAATTATTTGCAAATTAAAACTTTTTAAATCACCAAATAGTAACCAAACACCGTAAAGCACAATACACTTTTTCACTTACGACTTTATATTACCAACCAAACATCATAAAACTTACATGCATGTAACTCATTTACAACTGTAAAAGACTTTACCAATTACAACTTCCGAATTACGGCCAATTACGACAACCAAACAGACCTAAAACTATTAGATTACCACTTACGGGGAAACCGAGCGGCGAAGAGGAAAGGGAAAGAAGAAGGCGTGAAAAGATGAGAGAGGGAGAGGGAAGAGAGGAGAGAGCAGCAAGGACAGGAGGAGGCAGGGAGATGGGGGAAGAGAGGGTCGCTCAGTTTTCTCTGTAGCTCTCTTTTGAGGGACAGAATGACAGACAAAGTTTAAAAATGAGTCACGGGAGAAACCTTACTTCGCTCGGTTTGAAAATAAACAAACTATTAGAAGTGAATCTCTTGTGGTGATTATTTCGTGCATTCTATGTATTTGTTTACCTATAAATCTGATCGCCTGCTTAAGTGTGATTTGAATCAAAAATTCAGCAATGAGGGCAAATAATTTAGAAAAATAAAAAATAAATAAATAAAACATCACATTCATGGATGCAGCTATAATGATGCTAATGTCAGCAGTATTGTGCCGCAATTGTATTTCTATTAAAAAGTCTTTAGGAATAATTACAGTAGGTCACCCTAAATCAAACTTCTTCATAAGCAAATATGAACTTTATACAATTCGATCAATAATATAATTTTAAAATTGTTGTAAATGTGAAAGTTAATAGATGATCATCATATCTCTTCACTTTCTTTCTTGTAAATGCATGTTGTGAATATATGAGATAGTGGGTGACTTCTTCATCTTCCTCCTTGTAATATATGCTTCTATATGTTTATAAATAGAGGCTATAAAGAAGAATGAAAAACACACAAATTTGAGAACAATTTCTCTTGACTTTCTCCTCTAATTTCTTTAAAATTTTCTTAGCTTCATAAAACATTATTAGCATGATTCCAAGTGAGGTACTTGCATGTTGCGGGTCTCGGTATTGGTATACTTATTCTCCTTATTTTTTTTATTTTTTTGATCCAATTATTTTAATAATATTTTAATGTGCATAGATGGCTTGCATTTTATAGCGATCTAACCGTGCTTGTCTCAATTTTGTAAGGTTTATATCATAATTTCAAATATCACTCATTCCCGATTTATTTCTAACATTTTTTCATGAAAGATTAATTTTTCTTTTATTCATAATGAACTTAAAGTTCACGACTTAAAAATTCAAATCTGAAGTTTTAAATGATTATAGAATCTGAAATTCTAAATTACTCATATATGAACCTAAAGTTCACAACTCAATTTTTACACTTGAAGTTTTAAATGGTTATAAAATATGAAATTTTATATTAAGATAAAAATTTAGAGTCTGAAGCCTTAAATTAATAGTACTCGAAATCTGTAGTTTGAGTATATATCTTTCTATTTGATTTCTAATTTGAACATCATAGAATTAACTGTAAAGTCAAAATATTTACCATTTTTCATGTATTCAATATGCTCCTGCGCAGCAATACAATGAAAGAAGATTTAACAAATATTCTCAGTATATTTCTTGCCTTCTGGTTGTTGGGCAAAATAATGAGCTTTCGATGAAATGTCATCAATCTCATTCAACTGGTTCAAAATCATTCCCTGAAGTGAAATAAATACCTTATTTTTAGAAGTAAATACAAACAATTTGGCTTTGATCATAGTCGATTTGATTCTAGAAACTGAGGCGACCATAATCGTCATTCAAACAGAGCCCCACGCCCTACCATTAGAAGTGGAACAACAATAGGAAAAATCAAGGAAAAGAAAAAAGTTTGCAAGTTAATGCTGAAAATTAATAATGATGAAGCCTGCTATTTGTGTGACATAAAAGGTCATTAATTCCATACCTGTCATACTCAAGGCACCTTATCAATCTATATCAATCATCCATTAAGGCTAAAGAAAAAGAAAAAGAAATAAGCTTCACTGATTTGATGATATTTTTGCTCAATGGATGTCTTTGTCACATTTAAAGCTAATATATACATGCTAAATGAATTCTTGGATATGATAGTTTTACAAGTTTTTAAAGAAAACTTCATGTTACATTTGTCATCATATTTTATGTGAACTTTCATGATTTTTATATGAGCTTCTCTTATTTAATTTATGACTTTTTGTTATGATGCATGATTATCACATTGACATCTGATAATTTTGATGATGAAGTTATAGACTTTTGTTGTATATTGATGTTTAATTCTACTTTGAGATTTTTTTTTAATATTCTTATGAATCTATTTTACGTACATCATGTATAGCCAAAACTCAAAAGAAGAAGTAACGTATGAGTCTCCATGCCAGTAGGGCATATTTATTGGCTCTATCCTTCTTAAATTAGATTGTACAAACTATTTGTTTATGATTTGCTACATTCATGTATCAATTTGTAACTCTCTAATTTAATACATGTATATGCTTATGTGCACCTCATTTATTCATAATTTTTTTTATTAATACTTCACATGAATGAGTTCAAGTTAATATTTTCAATATTAACCATATGCTTGCTATTAATAATTCATATATATGCTTGGATACTAGTTGTATCATTTGTGCACGCTTGACATATGGGCATATGTAGAAGTATGTAGCACATTTGAATATAATGAAATATTTGTGATTTTTTTTTTTACTCTGAATGAGTATTTATGATTTTTTTTTTTTACTCTGAATGAGTATTTGTGATATTTTTATAGCATGGTTGCGCTATTTCGTGTACCTATATTTAGTTTAGTCATTCAAGCATTCTCATACATGTACATGCTTTAATTGATTTTATCCTTTTTATGCATATATGTGATTAATGAGTTTGAGCATATTATACATATCCGTACATTTTTTTGCGCTATATCAAATATCTTGCAAACGTGTATTTGATGAAATTGATTATTTATTCAACCTTTTGCATACTTGTATGATATTTGAGTTATATTAGTGTATTAATGATACATTCATATATATACTTGAGGTATTCTCCATATGATACATGCATTTGTCTTTAATTTGATATACGTGATATAATTGTGCGCCATGTACCAATTCATATATGCAAGAAGAAGAATGAAAAATTTAATATATTGAGCAATTTTAAGATATATTATGGAGATGTCTATCTGATTGACAGTGCAACGACCATACCATTTTCGGGATAAGAATATCTCTTGAATTTAAAATTAGTTGAAATCAATGTCAATACAATTTCAGATAGTATAAATTTAATTGAAGACTCTGAAAAAGCAAATGTAACACTATCTGGAGGAACAAATATTTTATCAAAGATGCATGTATTATAATAGATTTAGAAGAAATCCGCTCAGTTTTAAATACATACGCCTTAATAGGCTTTTATTGAAACTATGAATGATGGAGATAATATCTCTGTATTATTTTATTGCCTCATGCCAGAAGCATATTGTAGAAAAACTCTCAACTTTCTCATATGAATTATATTTTATAAAAAATAAGAGAAATAAAATTAAATATCATGATGAACCAAAAGTTCAATTATACAAAACTACTATTTATACATTAACATGACCGACTTGATTACCCGAGGTCAACGATGATACGTTGAATAATTAAATTTCACACCATTATTCATTGAAAAACTAGAAGATTCTTTTATATAATGACTGTTTATGTTGATTTGCTTACAATTGAAATTTAAATTGGGATGATATGTTTAAGGTATCTTTGCAAATTGTCATTTTCATTAGACAATTTTCCCTCCAATAGGGGGAGATAAGTGTCGCTTACTGAAGAACGATGTTAAATTACATGAAATGCATCATCATTGTCTCATCTTAACCAATGTACAAATTTAAGTGAACTCGAAATTTAAAGAATTATTTATTTAAAAAGAATTGCAAACCAGTTACTTGATGAATTTACTAAGACAAAAAAATAACAAAATCTAATATACCGATTGAAAATACTCCAGCTCGGATTGATATCTTTGAAGAACAACTTGATGGTACTTTAAAAACACACCTAAAGTGTGAACGTCCTGTTGGTTCTAAAGATAAAAATTCCCAAAAGAAAAAATGTTAGAAGCACATACTCTCAAAGAAGATAATTTTTCAAAGGTATCATTGAAGAGAGAGAAAACTGATCAGTTTACAATTAATGAAGAAATAGCCCCTGAACAGGCACAGACACTCGAAAAAGTGCATACATCTGAAGAGATCTCTTTGAATTATATAAATACAAGAGAAAGTTGGGATAGGAAGAAAATTATTGTTGATATTTTAGCATATATGATTGCTCTAGATTTTATAAACGAGGACTTTGAACCAAAAGTGTAACACTCCAGCAAAGTTCAATGTCCCTAAAGGATACAATCGCAAATCAGTCTAAGACATGTCTGAAGCATGAAAGACCTGTCAGTACAAAAGACATGGTTCTCTGGAAGAGAAGGCTAAAAGAATTGAACGAAAATTGATACTTCCGAAGAGTCCACAAAACAAAGAATGCAATAGATATAGATACTCCAGAAGAGTATATACAACAAAAACATGCAATTGAATTAATGGATAAAGAACAAAAAAAATTCCTGAAGAGACACATGTACCTAAAAATAAAGAGATAAACTAAATTATGTTTCAAATATAGATATATGGGATAGAAATAATATTATCATTGATGACATATTTGCCTTCAAGTAGCACTTGAAATCATCAAAAGCGATGAGGTCCTAAATCACAAATCACTAAAGAGTGTCGATGTAAACATGATTGGCCCAAATGAAAAGAAGTAATATAGGCATAATTAGAGTCTTTATCAAAACGAAAAGTATTTAGATCTGTAGTCCAACTACCTGAGAATATAAAGTCTATAGGGTACAAGTGAATAGTTGTTCGAAAACAAACGAAAATAATGAGATTTTAAAATACAAAGCTCGACTTGTAACACAAGATTTCCTGCAAAGACCTGGAATTGATTATGAAAAAACATACTCTCTTCTTAAGAATACTCTTCGCTATTGGATCACTCTGGTAGTCTAAGAAAGATTAAGCATGTATCTTATGGATGTAGATATGGTATATTTATATGAGTCATTAGATAATGACACACACACGCACACACATATAGATCCCTGAAGGATTCAAGGTTCCTGAAAAATATAGATTAAGATCATGTAATCTATACTCAATTAAGTTGTAATTATCCTTGAATGGATTAAAATAATAAGGACACATGTGATATAATTGTCTTAGTGAATACTTACTAAAAGAGATATAAGTGAATAATCTCATCTATCCATGTATACTCATGAGGAAATTAGAAATTGATTTTCCATAATAGCAATATATGCTGATGGTTTAACCTCATGGGGACTCCTGAAGAGCTCAAAAAAACTGCCACTTATTTTGAAAAAGAAGTTTGAGATGAAAGATTTTGGAAAAATAAAATTTTGTCTTGACCTAAATATTGATCATTTTTAGAAGGAATTTTTTCATCAAAAAATGTACATCAAAAATTTTTGAAGGGTTTTTATAGATAAAGTTCATCTATTAATATATCCGATGATTGTACGATCACTTGATGTGAAAAACATTCTTTTTTGACCTCCTGAAGAGGATTAAGAGCTTCTTGGTCCTGAAGTATTATATCTTAGTGCAATTGGTGATCTTACATATTTTGTAAATTGTACACGACAAGACATTGCATTTTCAGTCAGCCTATTAGCAAAATATTGCTCTACCCAACTCGGAGGCACTAGAATGGTCTCAAACACATATCACTAAGTTCTTCTACACACATGAGTTCCAAAAGAGATGCAATATTGATATTCAGCAAATACAGTCAAGTGACAATCTGGCAGATTTATTCACAAAAGCATTGTCGATATCGACATTCAAGAAGTTGGTATATAAAATTAGAATGCGCCGCATCAGAGATGTTACATGCTGAAAGTGGAGTTTATCTCATCAGGGGGGCTTGTCATTAGTAGGTCTACACACTGTATTCTTTTCTTTCATCCAAGTTTTATCCCACTAGTTTTTTTGGCAAGATTTCAACAATGTAGTGTCAAATGCTCACCAGGTGCATATGAATACGTACTTTTTTTTAGTCCAGGTTTTGTCCCACTGGATTTTACTGACGAGATTTTTAACGAGGCATATTCATGGATGGTGGACATCCAAGGAGGGTATTGTAAATGGATAAGTTAGTGGATGACCACCATATATTTTCACCTTCTTCCTTGTAAATACATGTTGTGAATGCATGAAATAGTGAATGGCTTCTTCATCCTACTCCTTGTAATCTATTCTTCTATATGCCTATAAATAGAGTCTACAAAGAAGAATGAAAAATACACAAGTTGAGAATAATTTCTCTTGGCTTTCTCCTCTCATTTCTCTAAATTTTTCTTTGTTTCATAATAAAAATTAAAAAATGTAAAACTAAAACAGGAAAGACTGCAATAAATGAAATGAAAATGGAACAAGTGGAATAAGTACTACACATATGTTGGGAAATATGAAGAATATATGTGAATTTTTGAGTTGAATTACGGCAAAATTCGTTGATAAAATCAATTGGATAATGCTTGGAGTGTGTTCTCCTTCCATTGGGGATGAACGTAGTATATTCACATGTTCAATTCCGACTTCGAATGAATGAGAAATTCAAGTCTAAAGTTTGCCTAATTCAAAAGCCAAAAGGAGACTAGAGGTAGCTAAAAGCATTTAGTCCCACATTAGTCATGAGATGGAAGTTTGAAGTGTTTAAATAGAGAAAATTAGGAACAAAGAGTGTACCCTTTGGGTACTAGGAGTTTTCGCGCACGATCAGGGGGAAACCATGCCCGCGCGCACGCCGCAGCTGGCGGCTGGCCGGCCGGGCGGGCGGGCTCAGGCTCGGGCTCGGGTTCCCTACCCGGTCTGGTTCTTTTTGAACCGGGTCTCACGGGTATGGGTTACCGCGGATCGTTCCCGCTCCGCCATCCGGATCCGAACCCGAATCAGCGCAACGGCTGTCAGCAAACCGCCACGAACAGTTGGGCGGTTGTTGTCTGAAATGAACCGTTGCAACAGTTCAGACTGAACCGTTGCAACCGTTCGGTTGGGTTCGGACCATTTTACCCCTCCCAGAGCGCTATAAATAGCGCTCCGCTTCTCTCCAACAAAACACAACAACAAACACAGAAATAAATCTTCTGCGTTCTGAAGTGAAATCTCTGCACTCAGGTTCGAAGCGACTTCCAACAGAAAGTGAGAATTCTGCAACTCGGATTCCGAAGCGACTTCCAACAGATTCTGAAATTCATTTTGAAAGAAGGCTCAAAAAATTCAACAGATTCTTTAATAGAATTGTTGTCTGAATCTGTGACTTTCAAAGAAGAATATTCTTCTACCTTTCTCCTTTCTCTACAGTGGGTGCTCCTCCAAAGTAAAGACAACTATTCTCCCTGAAATTTGTCTTGGTCCTACTGCTTTGCTAATCCTGTAAAGGTACTGGTTAATTACGGTTCGACCGTACGGTGATTTGGTAGTGCTATCCAAATACCGTGAAGGAGTGTTGTACTTAGGAGACCAGCATCCAGTAACCCGTTAGCACCGTTGCGGGGGACGTAATTGTGTTAAGGATATTCGCTATAAGCGCACCTCACTCCAAGTACTGTATAAGTGAATTAATTTTCTTTATACAGGGGTTATACTGATATTCAGTATATTGAGACTGACTTATACCAGTCTAATTGGTGTTTAACCAAGGAAGGTAATTGAAAGGTGGTTCTTTAATTAAGGAACGTTCTATTGAACGGAAAACCTCCCACCTGATATTCACCGACCTGGCCAATTAGATCGATGATATTGATTAGTTGTCAGATTGATCCTAAAAACTAACAATCTTAAGACAATTATTTGAAGTTTCTTACTTCTGTTCTGCTTGAACTTGTAGAAAATGTCTGAGACTAATCAAGATAGCTCAAGTAAGACACCAAACATGCAGATCCAAACTTTGATGCCGCTCCACTTCCTAACCCGAACCCGGAGAAGCCAGGAAAATTTGATGGCACAGAATTCAAGAAGTGGCAACAGAAGATGCTCTTCTACTTGACCACTCTGCATCTGGCTAAATTCCTGCAAGAGGATCCACCAGAACCCGGAACTGATCGGGACTCAGTCCTTAATGTCGATGCATGGACTCAAGGTGACTTCCTTTGCCGAAACTATATTTTGAATTGACTGGATGACTCTCTTTACAATGTCTACAGTCCTATCACAACGACAAAGAAATTATGGGTCAGTCTTGATAAGAAGTACAAGACTGAAGATGTCGGTACCAAGAAGTTCATTGTAGGACGATTTCTGGAGTACAAAATGGTGGACAACTAGACTGTAATCTGTCAAGTGCAAGAGTTCCAACTTATCTTGCACGAGATAGAGGCCGAAGGTATGAATCTACCTGAAACTTTTCAGGTTGCTACTATTGTAGAGAAACTCCCACCTGCATGGAGAGATTTCAAGAACTACCTCAAGCACAAGCGCAAGGAGCTGAAGTTGGAAGATCTTATTGTGAGGCTTTGAATTGAGGAGGACAACCGAAAGTCCAAGAAAAGGAGCCGTAAGAACTCCTATGAAGCCAAAGCCAATGTGATCGAAGACTCAAAGGGGAAAGCGTCTACTTTCAAAAGCTTAAAGCGGAAGAAGACTGCCGAAGGGTACAAGGTAAGGTCCAAGAAGGCAAGAACATGCGCTTCAAGGGAACTGCTACATCTGCAACAAAGAAGGGATAGGCGAATGAATGTCGCAGCCGTCTCCAAAAAGAACAAGAAGAATCATCCACAGGCAAACCTGACCGACCATGCATCGCCAAGTCTTTCAGTTGTGGTGTCAGAAGTGAATCTGACGACCAACAATAAGCATTGGTGGGTAGACACTGAGGCTACTTGTCACATCTGCTCTGAGAAATTATTATTCTCTGAATATCAAAAACTAAAGCAAGATGAGCAACTCTTCATGGGAAACTCAGCCGTCTCCAAGGTTGAGGGAAAAGGAAAGGTCATCCTGAAGTGGACATCTGCGAAAGAGCTTACTCTGAACGATGTGCTACATGTTCCAGATATCCGCAAAATCTGATCTCTGAATCAATACTTAGTAAGAAAGGATTTAGAATAGTTTTTGAATCAGATAAATTTGTACTTACTAAGGGTGAGATGTATGTGAGAAAGGGTTATCTTGTTGATGGACATTTTAAAGACAATGTTGCAGTGGTAGACAAAAAGTCTGTATATTTGTACCTAAAGCTTATAAATAAAGAAAAATCTTCTGTTTATCTGCTTGAGTCTCCTACTTTATGGCATGCTAGATTAGGGCATGTAAATTATAAGTCATTAAAAAACTTGTCTAATTTAGGATATATTCCTAAACTCAACTTGGAAGAAATTCGCAAGTGTGAGATTTGTGTTGATGCCAAGTTCGCGAAAAATTCATTTCACTCAATTGATCAAAATATAAAACCTTTAGGGTTAATTCATAGCGATCTGTGTGACTTGAAGTTTATGCCAACTAGAGGCGGGAATAAGTATTTTATTAGTTATTGATGACTATACAAGATACTGTTATGTGTATCTTTTAAACAGTAAGGATGAGACAATGAATATGTTTATAATATATAAAGCCGAAGTTGAGAATCAACTCAACAAGAATATCAAGATTCTAAAATCCGATAGAGGCGGAGAATATGAATCAAATGATTTTAGTAAGTTATGTGCTAAAATTGGTATAATCCATCAAACAACAGCACCATATACTCCTCAGCAAAATGGAATTGCTGAACGGAAGAACAGAATTTTGAAGGAGATGGTCAATTGCATGCTCGTAAGTTCTGGAACTCCGCAGAACTTGTGGGGGAGAGCTCTGTTAACTGCAAATTATATTCTAAACAGAGTACCCCACAAGAAACTTGGTCTTATACCATTTGAGTTAGGCATGGAAGGACACCTTCCTACCATTACCTCAAAATGTGGGGGTGCCTTGCAAAGGTACTAGCACCATTACTTAAAAAGACTAAGTTGGGAGCAAGAACTATGAACTGCATAATCATAGGCTATGCCTTAAATAGTAGTGCCTACAGATTTCTAGTTCATAAATCAAAAATACCAATCGAATGTAGAGATGCTGTGTTCTTTGAAGACATCTTTTCATACAAACGGGAAAAAGATAAGACTTCTAGGAAAAGAACACATGAGATGGCGTTCAGGGACGAAAGCCCCAAGGAACCAATTGTTAATGCGAAAATTGAACCAAAAGAAGTCAGAGATCTAGAATCTCAAAAAATCTTTTGGTTCAGATTTCATAGCATACGCTATTGAAAGCGAGCCTCAAACATTTAAAGAGGCTATGTCTACCCCAGAAGCACAAATGGGAAAAGAAGCTATAAATAATGAAATAGAATCCATACTAAGTAATCATACTTGGGAATTGGCAAACTTGCCTCATGACAGTAAACCAATTGGGTGTAAGTAAATTTTCAAAAGAAAATTAAAACCCGATAGATCTGTCAATAAGTACAAGGTTAGATTAGTAGCCAAGGGTTATCGACAAAAGGAAGGACTTGACTACTTCGATACTTATTCACCAGTAACAAGAATAATCTCCATTCGGATGTTGATTGCAATTGCAGTATTGCATAACTTAGATATCCAGCAAATGGATGTCAAGACTGCATTTTAAATAGTGAATTAAATGAAGAAATATATATGGAGCAACCTGAAGGATTTATAGTCAAGGGCTAAGAATATAAAGTGTGTAAATTGGTAAAATCCTTATACGGTCTAAAGCAGGCTCCAAAATAATGATATGAGAAATTTGATAGTGTCATGATCTAGGATGGATTCACTATCAATGAATGCGATAAGTGTGTTTACACTAAAACTGTTAGAAATGCATGTATCATTATTTGTCTTTATGTAGACAACATGTTGATACTTGGGACAAATATTGAAATTATTAAGTCCACTAAGAAAATGTTATCCAACAGTTTTGACATGAAGGATCTGGGGGTTGCTGATGTAATTTTAGGAATTAAAATCACCAGAACACCAGATGGAATCAGTCTATCTCAATCTCACTACGTGGATAAGATGATAGAAAGATTCAAGGATCATGGGATAAAAGAGAATACAAATCTTTTTCTCTCACACATCCACCTTCGTAAGAATACAGGAACTGGAGTATGCCAGTTGGAGTATTCTCAAATTATCGGAAGTCTAATATATTTAATGAATTGCACTAGACCCGATATTGCTTACGTTGTAAGTAAGTTAAGCAGATACACTAGCAATCCTAGTGATGATTAATGGACTGCTCTACTACGAGTATTGGGTTACGTATCACATTCCAAGGAATATGTCTTAAGATATGGATAGTATCCACCTGTATTTGAAGGATACAGTGATGCTAATTGGATTGCAGATTCTGAAGAATCAAAATCAACTAGCGGATACGTATTTATAGGAGGAGCAGCGGTATCTTGGAAATCTTCCAAACAAATATGTATTGCCCGTTCCACTATGGAATCAGAATTCATAGCCTTAGATAAGGCCGGAGAAGAAGCAGAATGGTTTCGACAATTTTTAAAAGATATACCATTATGGAAAAAGCCAGTGCCCACTATATGCATACACTGTGATAATCAAGCAGCTATATCTAGGGCACAAAAATGTTATATACAACGATAAGTCTAAACATATTCGTCGTAGACATAATACTGTTAAGCAGTTGCTCTCAAATGAAATTATCTCTATTGACTTTGTCTCGTCAAAAGATAATTTAGCAAATTCACTTACCAAAAGTTTAAGTGGAGAGCGTATAAACTGCGCATCGAGAAGAATGGGCCTAAAAGCCTAATCTTACCGAGTCAGCTTAATGGAAACCTCACTTAGTGACTGGAGATCCTACGGACTAAGTTCAAGAGAAAAACTAGTTATGATTGACTCAGCAAGTAAGCACTTAGGAGCTTGACTCCAATCCATTCCTAAGGTGCACACAAGTGCTTTCTACAAGTGGATTAAGGATAAGCTTAACGCTTTTAATGATGCCTATATCTTGTTACTAAACAAGTGGAGTAGAGTAGACTACTCTTAATAGACGATCACCTATGTGAGTATAGAGTTGGGTCGGCTATTTGGGAATTTCTATGGAGGCTGTTATTCCCTAAAGATACTCTCTGAAACTAAGAATGTCCAGGGCCAAAATGGACACAACCGAGAACAAAAATTGATTTTGAAAAGTTACTGTGTGAAGCTTGTTGACTAGACTTACACTAAGGCTAATAGTTCAAGACCTAGTTCACTGATTAGCCAGTAAGTCCGATAAAGCTTTCGCTATGGAAGGTTCAAGACCTAGTTCACCTATCCTGATGTAGTTTCTTTCTAAAGTACATTTCACTATAGAGTCAGTCACTTTGTGTGTCAATTCCTTGAATCTCCATTCATTGTGGGGGATTGTTAGGAAATATGAGGAATATATGTGAATCTTTGAGTTGAATTACGGCGAGATCCGTTCATAGAATCAATTGGATAATGGTTGGAGTGTGTTCTCCTTCCATTGGGGATGAACGTGGTATATTCCCATGTTCAATTCTGACTTCGAATGAGTGAGATATTCAAGTCTAAAGTTTGCCTAATTCAAAAGCCAAAAGGGGACTAAAGGTAGCTAAAAGCATTTAGTCCTACATTGGCCATGGGATAGAAGTTTGAAGTGTTTAAACAGAGAAATTGGGAACAACATACACACAGAGGGTCACTATCTTACTCAAGAAACATAAGAAAAGCAGGTGAGGAAAGCCTCTCGAGAATTTGAAATTGAAGTGACCTACCTTGAACCAAACTACAATCTTTAGCTTAAATGGTAGAACCAGTCGTTTGAAGTAAATACATGGTTGTGATCCTCTTTTTCATTCATCGTGAGGCCTTAAATAGGGATGTCAAGTAAGCTCGTGGCACATAAACAGTTCGTGTTTGAAGTGAATGCATGGTCGTGATCCTCTTTTCATCCGTCATGAGGCCTTAAGTAGGGCTCTCAAGCAAGCTCGCGGCATGGAAATATTTCGTGTTTGCTCGGTATTTAGCTCAAGTTTAGCTTCCTTTAATTGCTCGAGTTTATAAATAGACGAACCCAAATTTAGGCCGCTCGCTCATGTTCGATTTGAATAAACTTGCTATTTGATAATTTAATATGTTTTGAAACTATTTTTACATAAACTGTACTTACACCCTCTAGACACGTCATTATTACATGAGTTACTTACATATAATGAAATATAAATGAGTTATTCAAAAGAAATATCGAACTACAAGCCTATCTCCTTCCCTAAAGAGGTCAATTGAAACTCTTATCACCAACATTAAAAGCCTAATTTCAAGAAATATCAAATAAACAAACTATCCACAAACAATTCGTGTTCATCTCGTTATTGAACTGACATGCCGACTCGCTTGATTAATAAACGAGCCGAACTCGCTCGAATTCAGCTCATTTGCACCCCTAGCCTTGATAGTCTATCTGATAACTGTTGTGGTAGCCTCGCACCCACTATCTACATCCTGCTAGGTGAAAACCCCATTTTCTGCTTTTAGTGCAAATGGTTTTCCGTTGATCTTTATGCGACTCTAACTTTATTGCCTTCAACAAAAAATGTGTTAGAAAAGAGACAAGTAAGCGAAAAGCCAAAATACTAGCTACCCTCTGAAAATCAAGTCAATAATAGTTGAGAAATCTTAAGGAAATGAAAGACAGAGAAATAATTTGTTCATACGAGCTAATTGTTGTATAAAAAATCACCTAACCACCTAAAAGCCAGGTAAGAATGTGGGTGGGTCCTTGTCTAATCTATTCGACCAAGTTAGTCAACCAACTCTCATGACTTTGAGTCTCGTGCGACTATTGCCCAAGTTTCATATTTCCTAGTATGAATATTACATATATAGATCTGCTTTATTATCCCTTAGGATGTCAACTAGCCAACAACCTCCTCACTACAATCCAAATGCCTTTTTTAGTAGAGATTCACCCTTTATCACCTAATTCAACCAGAAGCCAAGCTCAATGCAAACATATTCCCTCACATCTCTTCAAAAGGATGATTTTATGTGAGTCTGGAGCAGATGTTCTACCTGAAAGTACACCTAGAGGGAGGGTGAATATGTGTACAAGTTAATCTTGGACAAATGATGCGGAATTTAAAACTTAATTTCTAATACAATATGTGCAATCAAAAGTGAGCCTGAATTCTCCGTGAATGGCTCTGCAACTACTCCTCGAGATTCCTCTAAATGAAGAGTTGAGGTGTTATTAAAAGCTCTCATGATTTAACACAAGTGTGGGCACACAAACAATACCAAGCATGTATATGATATGAACTACGTAAATTAATGCAAGATATAAGAGAGATAGAGTTGAGAGATAATAGATCAAACACAAACACCGAGATATGTTCCGAGGTTCGAGCCACTGCTCTACATCCCAGCCTTCACACAGAAGGATTTTCACGATGTTCACATAGGACCTTCTTCAAAGCGACCTCTACTGAAGAATTACAACTCAACACCGAGAGTATACAACTCCTCTCTCTCTACACAATCACCTCTACACAAAAGGGAAGGCACAAAATCAAAGCAAAGAAAAAATTACAATCTTGGTGATCTAATGACCAAACAATTCTTGGTGATCTCAAAAGACCACAAACAATTTCTAACAAAACAAAGATCCTAAAAATAAGAATAGAATTGATAGCTTAAGTGCGAGAAATCAATATCTTTGGAAAATAAATCTCTAAAAAAATACTTGGGGAAAAACTCTAGATAGATATGAAAAATAAAGATCAAAACAAATTTCCCAAAGACTCTTTTTTCTTTGATTTTTCAAAACTTCGAAAACAAATAAAGATAAGAATTTTTTGAAAAAAACTTCTTTCTAAAACTTGCTGAAAACACTTGAAAAGATAAGAAATTTTGCTCTTGAAAATCTTAGTGAAAACTAGCCTTAAAGTCCCATTTATATAGGGGCCTGGAAATATATGTTGAGCACAATTTTACCATATTTTCATACTCCTATTTATCTATTAGTTGTTTATAAATTTGCTACTCGAGTATTTTTAATGTGTTTTGCAGACAAAATTGTTAGGAGAAGACTGGAGCACAAAAGCACTCTTTGAAAACCGTAAAGCGCGTTAAAAGGAGTTGAAAGCGAGATAGGAGATTTGCACTGCTGGGATCGCTCTACTATGTCTAAAACTGACATCAAAAAAAATTTACATCAATCCTGAAGAGTTCGAGGCCAGTTTGAGTAAAAACGTAATTTTACAAAAGTCAGGAGCTTAAACGCAAAATGGACAGGATGCAAAAGTGCAAAATTAATTTAACGATTCTTCTTGTAATTTAGTAACTATTTTGAACTTTCATGTAAAATAGCCAAACCCTAGGCTATAAATATACATGTAAAGGTTAGGGTTTGGGGAGCCTTGGATTTTAGCCACTTTCTCAATTTCTGCAATTTCTTCAGAAGTTATTTTCTCCTCTTGGAGGCTAATTTTCTCTTATAATTGTCATCTAAATTTTTGAGAAGAAAAGAAATTTATTTTACGGCCATATTTTCTTTCCTTTCTGAAAATTTCTCTTTGTTTCTGCATTGTATCTTTCTTCTCTTTGTTATGTTTCGTCGCAAGCACCCAAAACGCTGCCATTAAAAATCTCTCCCAAGGTGTTTTGAAGGTGCTGTAAAAAGAAAAGAAAAAAAAAGAGAGGGGAAAAGAGAGAGGCAGGCGCCTCTCTCTCCCCCCTGTTTTAAACAGGCGCCCCACAGGCGCTTGTCAGGCGCCCCACAGAGGCCCCACAGAGGGCGCCTGCAAGCATCAGTAAGGGGGCCCACCACCATCACCATCAAGCCCCAGGCGCCCACAGATCGGTACGGGTGAGACCCACAGGACGGTACAAATCATCTAGTGCACGAATTTTGAGGTGCATGTTTGTGTTTCTCACAATCCAGTCGGAGCAACCTTTCAATCTGTCAGCGCATGAATTCAAATTAATATTTAAATTTAGTTTTAGATATATTTGTTTAGAATAATTATTTAGATCATTGATATAATTAAGTAATATAGTTTTTAATTAATTAATAATTCAATTGTTAAACTACATAATGATCAAACTCGTGATGTGCAACTAATAAATTTTATGTGCCTAGGGTGATGAACTTAGGTTATGAGATTGTGGTGGAATATTAAATCTCATATAAAATATGAAAACACATTAAATGACTTTTAATCAATGAAATTAAATTGCTAGATATTTATAAATTTGACAAGATACATTTATCAAATCGATACTCCATGTTTAGAGTTTTTCTTATTTGTTGATTTATTTTATTTCAGTTACTTTGATGGAATATTCGATTAAATTTAATATCTTGTGCTTAGGACTAAAGATCTAGGATTTTATATCATTGAGACAATAAATTATTATTGTGTAATCATTGAGTTGAGAGATAAATATCACCACATGAACAATAGCCTAGGGGATTGAACCCTGGGTGCATGATCCTTCTCTTTAACAACTTAATTCACACCAAATTATTGTTTTTCCCAACCAATACGTTTAAATCGTGTTAGGATCACAAGAAACACCTTCTCTGTGGACCGACTCTCAAGTGCTACCACAACTTGCTGTGCACTTGCGGTATTTTAACACGAGGAGACAGAATCTCCCTACCAATGTAGTCGTTAGGGTCCAGAACAGGTCAAAATTGACTTGTCGGTCGATCGCCTGGTCGACCGCTAACGGTTGGATTTTTGACCGTTGGGGTTGTTGGTTGACTGGTCGGTCGACCACCCCAAGGTACAGTGAGATTTTTCTCACTGTCGATCGACCGTTTGGTTGGCCGTGACCAGAACCAGAGAGCTTACTCTCTGGGTCGGTCGACCGTCTGGTCGATCAGAGCCAGATCCAGAGAGTTCGGTCGATCGGCCCTAGGACAAAGAGACTTGTGCATGTCCTATGCACATCGGTCGACCGCTCGGGAGGCAACCCAGAAACAGGGTTATAAGTTTGAAAAAGTTGACTTTTAAATACCTATAAATCTCATAAAGTTCATAATTTTCACAAAAATAAGTTTTTATGAATATTTGAAGTACAAATATATGTGACCAAAAATCAACACATATTACAAACTATTTGAACTATTTTTTAGGCAAGAAAATTAATGTTTAAACCAAAAATCGCATTTTCCTAACTTAGAATTTTGAAATGAAAAACAGTTTTCTCCGAAATTTGTATAGATACAAAACATGATATTTAAATACTTTTGAAGCATAGTGTGTATGGATAGAATCCAATACACATATAAAAGATATATCTATGTTTTTGACATTTAATAAAAATAAGTTTTGAAAAAATGAATCTTTAAAACCATGAATTAGAATCATCAAAATAAGTTTTTAAGCATTATGAATTATCAATGTATATGGAAGAAATCCAACATACATAAAATCATATAAAATTCTTTTGATTCTATTTATTCACGAAAACGAGAGACATGTTCTTGAAAATCTAAAAAGTTACCGAAACCAATAAACTTTTGAACTTTTGTGTGTGTGTGAATTTGAGCATATCAAAACTAATCAATTCGTACACAAGATCTAAATAAAAACAAAGCTAAACAAACTGAAGTCTTCTCGTTGATCTTCATCTCCGAGATGACTCGATTCAAACTCGATCCATAAAGCTTGACTCCATCCAAGTACTAGATGCGATCTTGACGCGTGAGCTCTTGAATCAACACGTGTTAGCTCTAAAACTTGACTTTGAATCCTTTGTTGAATCTAAACACCTACTAAGATCTTGATCAATAATTAAAACTTAATAAATAAAAGATTATTAGTAAACTTTACTTCATAAGTTAGTCATCATCAAAACTAAGGTGAAGCGCCTTTGGGCCAACAATCTCCCCTTTTTGATGATGACAAAACTTATGAGGTTATATATGCATAGATAAAGATAGGCTTCATAGAAGCTCCCCTTTAACTTATGCATTCCAATAAATATATAAAGATATTCAATGTAGCTCAAAAATTAATAAACAAAATCAATAACATATGCAATGAGAAGCATAAAAATATATGTATATATGCAAAAACATAAATAGGCATGCATATATAAACCCAAATCTTTCTCTCTCTTTTTGTCACTCATCAATAAAGGGGTGAAAAAAACAAACAATACCAATAAAACATATTTTAAAATAAAATTTGATATCAATAAAAACTATCAATTAAAAGAAACCATTGAAAGTGAAACCATCTTTTTATTAATGGAAATAAAAAGACTAATTGATACCAATAAAAGGCATGATACCAATTGAAAGTAAAAACTAATTTTTCTAAAGTAAATACTAAAACCATTTGCAATATAGATACCAAATTGAGAATAATACTAATTTAAAATTATTGATACTAATATTGAGAATATTAGCATATACCAAAACAAATGTTTTTCATCATAAAAGTGGGAGTAAGATATCAATTGAAAATAAAAAAAATGAAAGATAAAATAAGAATTTTTTCCCTCTTTATGAAATACCAATAAAAACAATGTATAAGCTTGTAAAGATATCAAATATTATTAAGAATTAAATCAAGTTTAGCATGAAAACAATTTGTATTAAAAATGTGTGGATATTATAAAATAAGCACAAGAAAAATATTTATATGTATGTATAATCAGAGCAATATAATATCAATTGAAATATGATGCATACATATATAGAAAACATGAGTATACAAATGAATTTTCATTAAAATCATGTAAATCTCATAGCTGCTTCCCTTTCATGCACATGTTAAAATAGATTTTCAATTTGAGCATGTAAGGCATGGCCGCCCATCCAACCGCCCTTGAAGGTAGGAGTTTTAAAAATATAATTTGAGAATATTTTAAATTAGCTTGAAAACTCTACCAATTGAAGAATATGAAACTAGTTATAAGAAAATTTTTAAAACTAGTATGAAATCCTTCAAGTAAGGAATAAAATAAATATATATCCATGAAATATGAAAAGCACATAATAATTGACACTCAAAGATCAATAAAGCACTAATAAGCTTATGAATCCAAAATTATGAGTAAATAAATGAAATTGCGTGCACATAAGTCATGTAATCAACAAAATCATGGAGATAAGACAATTAAGCTTAATAAAAATTTCTTGCTCAAAAACATGTAATCATCAAAACTTTAATTTTCATCAAAACTAAACAAACTTAAAGGTATATGTGTGTTTTATCAAAACTAAAGTACACATATATATCTAAATATAAATGAGCCACAAAGAATATTGCATGAAGGCAAATGGCTCTAGGATAGACATGTATATCTATAGTTTTGGATAAAATTAATACATACATGAAGCAAAATATAAAAACATGTACAAAATGGCAAATACAAGTGTAAATGTAAAAATCATCAAAATGAGGTTATACAAGTACATCTAATGAGTACACGTGAGCAATAAAGTACAAACACATAATAATCAAGTGTGACTCACTAATTGCACAAGTATAAATACAAGTTTCAACAAAAATTATATCTAAATAAGTAATCAAAATATGAAGCACAAAATATAAACTAACATGATCATTAGGGTAAATACAAGTGCTTTAGAATTAGAATATACATAATAGCTAAACTATAGTGAGAACACAAAAATATGAATCCATATAAATATGAGTGTAGCTCAAAGACTATACAAGTATATCACAAGTTTAATAAACATTGCATTTAACATAATGAACATGAAAATCATGACATACTAAAAATCATCAATGAAAGCTGTAAACAAAAATAAGAAATTAAAGATAGTTACCAAGCCTATGAACTATTCTCTATATCTCCAAACCATTTTGGTTCTTCCACCAAACATCCTTTGAAAGTGATGCATCCACAAATATTATCTTTGTGTTCGAAACGCAACCACCAGTAAGATACCAATACTCTCACGTTAAGTAAGAGCCCACACCTATATCAAATACAATAGGTGTGAATTTTGGTACCACACTTTCTTGGGTCCATGGGGGTTAGCATTTTTTCTAACCCAGAAAAACTTGCTTGCAAAATTGGAAGCATTTAATTATCATAATAAAATTTTGCAAGGTAGCCCGTACGACCACAATGTGTACAAGTGTACACATTAGCATATATATAATCATATGTGTGAGCATGATGAGCATGTGTATGCCGTGATTTGTGTGCATACATATGTGGAGTATGTTTCTTCCGAAACATTGATTCCAACTATGTATAGTTCATGGCACATTGGCTCAAAGTGGAGCCTAAATAATCTACACTCTTCTTTAAAACACAAATATCATTTTCAATAAATGAAGAAGAAGTGGAGCAAGTATTTTTATCAATAGGAGGTATAAGAATAGAATCATGACAAGAATGAGAAGAAAAATTATTTTTTCAAAGAAGTGTTTTCCTTTAAAAAAAATTCAATTCTTTTGAAACTAAAACAATTTTTTATTTTTTAAAGAATCGTTTTCTTTTAAAACAAAATTAAGTTTTGAAGATAAAATCTTATTTTTCTTCAAAACAAGATCAAACTTGTTATTTTTCAAAATTTTATTTTCATTTAAAGTAAGGTCAAGTTGAACTTTCAATGAGTCCCTCTCATTTGAAATCTGATAGGTAGTAAAAATTGCATATTTATCACTACATATACTATCATATTTTTCTATTTATTATTATAATTATGCACTATTACTAATGTTTTATTATTTATTGTGTGCAGGCCTTGAGTAATTAATTAAATAAAGAATAAAAGCTTAAATGAAGCCCAAAAGCCCAAAAAGCCCATGTGCAAGCCCATGTGCAAAATTTGCAATTATTAAAAGAAGAGGAAAGGATGGACTTCTACTCAACCCTAGTTGCTTGCAAGACAAGGCTAAAGATAAAAGGAGAAGAGTTAAAGATAAAAATTATTTCAAAAAATTCGGATTCGGACTGTACATGTTTTAGTATTCAGATCATAACTTTTGCTACAGATATTCAAATCCGATGATTCAAGATGCTCAAGAAAGAAGACTTGAAGACCTACAACTCTTATGTTGATCAAACTTTCCAATTCAGTCAGCAGATAAGCCAATTTCGGTGATCAACATGATAACAAGTTGCAGGACAGATTTGAATTTCTATGGATAAGTCAAAACAAGTTTGGAGATAAAAGAAGAATTCAAATTTAGAGATATTTTGCTCCTCTTATCTTCATACGCTTCTTATCTTCTGGTTTTCTCCTATAAATACCCCTGCATAGCAACAGAGGAAGGGCAGATCTCAGAAGCTCAAGTGCAGAAACGAGCTTAGGGTTTTTCTTTAGATTTTCTCTCTAACTTTTAGATTGTAACTTAGGTTTTTTTTATTTTTCTTTTTGTAATTTTTTTTTTTCTTTATGTAACTGAGAGGAGAGGATACTTTCATGAAGGAAGGAGATCAAGCTTGTACTGAGGTGACATCGGTGTAAGTAAAACTTTTCTTCCATTATTAATTGAATCAACTCAAAGTTTATTTTTGTTCTTCTATTCTTGTTTTATTTTTGTTTCCCTCTGATGTCTTGCAATCCAAGAGAATCTGTTAGCTTCGAGACTGCTTAGCCGTTGAAGTGACCTTGATGGCCTATGGTGATGAACAAACCTTCTCTTGCTAGTATAGTTTGTCTTTTGTTTTCGTAAGTAGATCGAGAAGGGGGAAAATCCTATACGTCATGCTTGAATGCCTTCAAAAGACAAGGTAAGTCGTTGCAACGGATCAAAGGTAAACAGGTCGAAGAGGTAAGTATGTTTTTTTTTAGTTTTTAGTTTTTTTCTTTTATTTCTTTAGTTTAGATTACCAACACTACAATATTCCCAATCTCTTCAGTAAATATCATTGTAAATATCATTATAAAAAAAAAAGAGAGAACTTACTAAACAAGCTTCCATCGCTAGTCCCTCCCTGTGGATCACGACCCGCATAGCCACTTGCTATAGCGGTAGAATTGAGTACCTTGCACATCCTATTCTTAAATCTGAAATACTATATTTTGTGTGCAGATAAAAACTCAATCAAAATCTCAATCCTTTCTTGCAAAATCAAATTAAGTTTAGAAAATAATTTTTCATTCCCTTTTAAATTAAAACTCTTACTCTTCAAAACTTTGTACTTTGAAAGCAAGTTCTCATAAAATATAAAGAGCTCTTCATTTAAAGCATGTGCATCCATACTACTATCAAGATCAAGGAAGAGCTAACACTATCATCTAGTTAAGTGTCCAAGTTTACCTCAAGGGAGTCAATCTCTTGGACTATGAAGCAAGTGGTCGGACTCATCTCCACTAGATTCCTTCTCCCATATTGGTCGTTTGTACCTCGGGAGAGGTTAATGTGTTTCACACTGTAAAAGCAGAATCACAATGAGAAACCATAAATAAACAATCTTTGCTTAGAGGTTGCCTAAGTGCAATTAAAGCTTGTGTATTGGCCTCTATATGCTTGTCATTACCAAATAGGATTTTTTGGTAGTGGTAAGATAAACATGCAAATCTAGTATTTTTAGATATGTACTCATCTTAAACTTCCACAAATCAATGTTAGATGCATCATATGTTGATGGAGCAAGATAATACATGAGTGTATACTAAATGTGTGCAAAGCAACTAGCTAGATTAGCAAATAAGGATCTCGCTCCTAGGTAGTTAAACCGAATATCAGGAGCTCTAGCTCAGATACCTATTGAAAGTACACCTAGAGGGGGGTGAATAGGTGTACAAGCTAATCTTTGACAAATGATGCGAAATTTAAAACTTAATTGCTAACACACTATGCGTAATCAAGAGTGAGCTCGAATTCCCTGTGAAGGGCTCTAAAACTGCTCCTCGAGATTCCTCTAAACTAAGAGTTGAGGTGCTATTAAAAGATGTCATGGTTCAACACAAGTGGGGCACAAAACAAAATCAAGCATGTATATAATATGAACTATGTAAAGCAATGCAAGATATAAGAGAGATAGAGTTGAAAGATAGTGAATCAAACACAAACATCGGGATATGTTCGTGATTCGAGTCACTGCTCTATGTCTCCACCTTCACACAGATGGATTTCACTATGTCCATACAGGACCTTCTACAAAGGGACCTCCACTGAGGAATTACAACTCAACACCGGAGTACACAACTCCCCTCTCTTAACACAATCATCTTTACACAAGATAGAAGACACAAAGCCAAAGCGAAAAAAAGATTACAATCTTGGTGATCTAATGAGCACAAACAACTCTTGGTGATCTCAAAATACCACAAACAATTTTCTCACAAAACAAAGGTTCTAAAGATAGGAATAGAATTGATAGCTCAAGTGTGAGAAATCAATATCTTTGGAAAATAAATCTCAAAGAAAAATACTTGGGAAAAACTCTAGATATATATGAAAAATAAGATCAAAACAAATTTCGTAATGACTCCTTTTTCTTTGATATTCCAAAACTTTGAAAACAAAATAAAGATAGGAATTTCTGTCATAAAAACATCTTTCTAAAACTTGCTGAAAATACTTGAAAAGATGAGAAATTTACTCTTGAAAATCTTGGTGAAAACTGACCTCAAAGACCCATTTATATAGGGGTCTGGAAATATAGCTATTTGGGCCCAGAATAGGTCAAAATTGACTTGTTTGTCAACCGCCCGGTCAATCGCCAATGGTCGAATTTTTGACCGTTAGATTGTCGGTCAACTGCCCGAAGGCACAGTGAGATTTTTCTCACTGTCAGTTGACCGTCTGGTCGATCGTGGCTAAACCAGAGAGCTCACTCTCATGGTCGGTCGAGCGTCCGGTCGATCGGGGCCAGATCCAGAAAGCAAGCTCTCTGGATCGTTAACTGTACGGTCGACCAGCCCTAGGACAAAGGACTTGTGCACGTCCTGTGCACATTGGTCAACCGCTCGGTCGACCGAGCCCAAATTTGGTCGATCTGTCGGTCGACCGCAGACAGCCCAGAAACAGGGTTATAGGTTTGAAAAAGTTGGCTTTTAAATATCTATAAAATTTCATAAATTTCACAAAAATAAGTTTTTATAAATATTTGAAGTACAAATATCTGTGACAAAAAATCAACACATATTATAAACTATTTGAACTATTTTTGAGACATGAAATTAAGCTTTAAATAAAAAATCATATTTTCCAAACTTAGAATTTTGAAATGAAAAATAATTTTCTACAAAATTTGTATAGATACAAAAATATGATATTTAAATACCTTAGAAGCATAGTGTGTATAGATAGAATCCAATACACATATAAAAGATATATCTATATTTTCGACATTAAATCCAAAAATAAGTTTTGATAAAAAGATAACTTTGAAACCATGAACTAGAATCATCAAAATAAGTTTTAAGCATTATGAATCATCAATATATATGAAAGAAATTCAATATATATAAAAGCATGTAAAATTCTTTTGATTCTACCTATACAGGAAAACGAGAGATATGTTCTCTAAAATCTAAAACGGTTAAATCGAAGCCAATAAACTTTTGAACTTTTGTGTATGTATGTGTGTGAACTTGAGTATATCAAAACTAATCAATCCGTACACAATATCTAATCAATGTGTGTGGACGAGTTAGTGAAAATCCTTCTGTGCGAAGGCGGGGACGTAGAGCTGGTGCTCGAACCTCGATACAAATATCGGTATTTGCGTTTGATCCATTGACTCTAACTCTCTCTCTCTTTACTATTGTGCCTTGCATCATTCATATTGTTATATATCCATTATATGCTTGGTTTGTTTGTGTGTGCCTCACTTGTGCTTAACCATGAGAGCTTCATATAGCGCCTCAACTCTTATTCAGAGGAATCAAGAGGAGTTAGTCTAGAGCCCCTCACCGGGAATTTGCTACACTCGTTGGTTGCATTAAGTGTTGTTGCTATTAAGTTTTAATTTTCGCATTTAGTTCATTAGATTAGCCGTACACCTATTCACCCCCTTTAGGTGTACTTTCAATTGTATCAGAGCCTACGCTCCTGATATTTGGTTTAACCACCTAGGAGTGTGATCTTGGTTAGCTAATCTATCATTTGCATTTGCATTTGCACACATATAATTTGCACTCATGGATAGCCCTCCTATGTTTGATATCTCTAGACTTGATATATGGAAGGTTATAATGAGTTGTCATTTAAAAGCCCTAGGTTATAATGTTTACCTTACCATTACCAAGGAATCCTACCTTAGTGATAACAGGCATATAGAGGCCAATGCACTAGCCCTAAAGGCACTTAGAGCATCTCTTCATAAAGAATATTTACATGTGTTTTCTCACTATGATTCGGCTTTGCAGTATGGAGCATTTGACTTCTCCTGAGCTATCAACGCTTATCTATAAGAAGAGGAGATCTAGGAGAGACGTGTCGATGAACGCTGCTTCATGGTCCAAGGGAATGACTCCTTGAGGAACAATCGAAAACTCAACAAGATGCTAGCACTAGTTCCTATTGCAATGAGTGTTTAGAGGCACAAGTCATGAATGATGAACTTGCTAAAAATTGTGAAAATTTGATTTCAAAATACAAACTTTTGAGAAAGGAAAGTCTTGATTTAAAAGAAAAAAATAAAAATTATCTTCTAAACTTGAGACTGTTTTGCAAGAAAGGAATGAGATTTCAAGTGAAAGTGACTCGCTTAAATCCCAACTTGATCTTGCACTTAATGAAATAAAAATTTTGAAAAGTAAAAATAATTGTTAATATGTTTTGAAGAAAAATGAGGATTTAACTTCAAAACTTGATTTTGTATTAAAAGAAAATAATTTTTTGAAAAATAAAATAAATTTGATTTCACAAAAATTAAAAGATTGTTTAAAGAAAATGTTTCTTTGAAAAATGATTTGGATTCTCATGTTTGCCATGCTAGTATAGCTTCACCTAGCTTACCTATTGTATACTCCACTTTATCTTCAAGTATTAAAATGATATAATATTTTGAAGAAAAGTGTGGATTGTTTGGGCTCCACTTTGAGCCATTATGCTTTAAATCATACACGGTTGGAATCTATGTTTCGTAAGAAATAAGTTCCTCTTATGCATGCACACAAACCATGGCATACACATGCTCCTCACGGACACACTTATAACACGATGTATGCTCATGTGTACACATGTACACATTGTGGACGTAAGGCGACCTTGCTAAGTTTTGCTATGATCGTATACGTGATTCAAATTTAGCAACTAAATTTATTTGGGTTAGGAAAGGAACTAACCCCATGGACCCAAAAGAGTATGGGTACCAAAGACCATCCCTATTGTATTTCATGTAGGTGTGGGCTCTCGCATGACATGAGAGCGATGGTGCCTTGAGGTGGATGCGTTCCGAGCTTTATGAGGAAAATTTGGATGCATCACTTTCAAGGGGAGTTTGGGGGAGGACCACCTTATTTTGGAGACATGAAAAGTTGCCTTCTAGGTTTTGGTAACTATCGCTCACTCCTCATTTATATTTACATGCTTTTCATATCATTGATTTTAGCATGTTTTGATGTTTCATGATTAGTATGTTAAATGCCATGTTTATTAGATTGTTGATATACATGATTAGTATTTGAGACACCCATGTTTAATATGGACCCATATTTTGTGTTCTCTCTATGTTTTAGCTATCGTGTAAATCATAGATCTAATGCACATGCATTGTCATAATGATCATATGAGTTTTATTTTAATTTCTATGCTTTATAATTTGATTACTTGTTTAGATGTTAGTTTTCATTAAAACTTAGGTATATACTTGTAAAACTAATGAGCACAAATAGATCATTATATGTTTGTGCTTGAAAGCTCATTTGTATTTATTAGATGTGCTAGTATAACTTAGTTTGATGATTCATGCATTTGACTTGTATCTCATTTTCTACATGTTTTTCATATTTATATGTTTAGCTTCATGTATATGTCTATTGTGTCTAAACTATTAGCTTTACATATACATCCTTGAGCCACTTGCCTTCATGCATATACTTTTGTGGACTCGTTTATATTTGGATATGTATGTATACGGTAGTTTGTACATGACATACATATATCTTGAAGGAATTCTAGTTTTGATGTTTTTAAGGAATTTTGTATTTGAATTTGATTGCCTATTTCCATGAGTTGTCTTTCACAAAACTTGTACATTCATATTCTTGATGTTTTCTCATGATTTTATTTTCATGAGTATTATATGAGCATATAGATTTTGAGTGACATTAGTTTAGTGCTTTTCATGTTTTATGGAATATAATGTTTTATTCCTTACTTGAAGGATTTCGTACTAGTTTTCAAATTTTCTTAAAATAGTTCTTATTCTTCATTATGGTAGAGCTTTTCAAATATACTATATTTTCAAATCTATTTTTGAAAACCCTACCCATTTAAGGGCGGTTGGTTGGGCGACCATGCCTTGTATGCTTCTTATTGAAAATCCTTTTAAACATGTGCATGAAATGGGTGGAAGGTAATATGAGTTATACACTTAATCTTATTGTGTTTCAATTGGTATCATTGGATCCTTTCAATTGGTATCACTATTGACATTCTTTTTGTATACTCATATATATGTTTTATTTGTGCTTACTATTTTCTATATCTTTGAGCACAAATTTTTGGTGATGCTAAACTTGATTTCTTAAATGACTATTATATTTCAATTGATTATGTTTTAATTGGTATCTTATACAAGCTTATGCATTATTTTATTTGGTATTTCATAAAAAGGAGAAAATTATATTTCACCTTTCAATTGGTTTTGTTTTTTACTCCCACACTTTATGTTGAAATATGATTAAAAAAATGATATTGATTATTTTTGGTATCATATGTTTTTAATGAAAAATTACTTTCAATTGGTACTAATCGTTACAAATTGGTATCAAGATTACCTATAAGTTTACTTACAATAAAGAAAATAATAAAACATTTATTTTATGTACCACATTATGTACTTTCAATTGGTATATTTCATTGATATCATGATGCACTAAATGATAATTTTTTCTTACAATTGGTATCATAACGTTTTGATTAGATTTCACCTCTCATTGATTTTTTTGTTTTAAAACAAAAAGGGGGAGAATTATTTTTCTCTCACCCCTTTGTTGATGATTGACAAAAAGGTGGATAAGTATTTGAGTTTATATGCATATTTATTGTTTATTTGTAAGGATGTTTCATATTGATATTTTTTATTGTTGGTATCAAAAGCTTTTAGTGATTGTCTTTTTCCAATTGGTATCAAGAATTTTGTTTTATTGATTGATATCAAGAGGCTTTGATTGGTGTCAAGAGCTTAAGTTTTTTCATTGAAATTTTTATTGGTATCAAAAGCAATTATTTAAGAACATATTTATTTTAGAAAGGAAAATGAATTTATTTTAAAATTTTGGTATCAAGAGCATGTTTATTTCATGCTTGGTATCAAGAATATGTTCATTTCATTTTTTATACTGTTGATGCATATCCATGTTTAGTATTCATTGCATATATTTATTGTTTATTACTATGCATGCGTTAAGGGGGAGCTTCTTTGAAGCTTAACTTTAATCCATGCATATATAACTCTATGAGTTTTGTCATCATCAAAAAGGGGAAGATTGTTGGTCCAGAGGCCGTCCACTCTAGTTTTGATGATGATTAACTCATGGAGTTATGTTTACTAATATTCTTGTAGTATTTAGTTTCAGATGCTTAACCAGATATTAGTAGGTGATTAGCTTCAACAAAGGTGTTTTGGAGCTTTTCACATGGTGATTCAAGAGCCGAGCGTCAAAGTTTATATCTAGCACTCGTTGGAGTCAAGCTCGGTGGCTCACGTTTGGATCGAGTCAGCTTGAAGACGGAGTTCATCATCGATATATAGTTTAGTTTATTGTTTTAGATCCATTGTAAAGTTAGATAGTGTGATATGCTCAAGTTCACAACACACACACGTTTCATGTGTTTGGTTTTATTTTTCGATTTTGGGTTTAACCGATCTTGGTTTCATGAATAGATAGAACAAAACAAGTTTACATGATTTAATGTATATTAGATTTGTTCTATATACATCTATGCTTCAACTATTTAAACAAACTTAGTTTGATAGTCTATGTCATGAGTTTGGAGTTTTGATGTTTTTAACAAAACGTATTTTCAGATTTAATATAAAAAACATTGAATATATCTTTATATGTATATTGGATTATATCCATATACTATATGCTTCAAGTTGTTTCAAATGTCATGTTTTTGTATTTGGATGAGTTTTGGACAAAACAATTTTCATCTCAAAAATCTAAGTTTTGGAAAATCGAATTTGGTTTTCGGCAAAACTTTCATAACACAAAAGAGTTCAAAATGTTA
>JAVJIF010027437.1:0-83286 GCA_038442645.1 Agave tequilana
CATAATTGCATTCTATTAGAAGGTCCAAATATTGAAAATATTGAAAAGTATAGGTATAATTAGTAGGGGAAGTGAACTCATCTGTGAACAATACATGATTAACTAGCACAGAAATATATAATAACCACCAAAATTCAATAAACAATGAGCTACACACAAGGAAGCAGAGTTAACAAGAGCAGTTCTTCAGAGCCAACAGCAAGACTCCAACCATCACATACGAGCTACAACTCGTTATACAAACCATACATCTACAGCCATTTCCATGACATTTTATATTCAGACATGGAGGAAAATACTAATGACAACAAAACTATGAAATAACTTGTAGATTCTAGAACTCTCTTGGAATTTGACACCGAGGTCTCCTCAAGATACAACTCGACTCAACATTCCAAAAGCTTGCTGCCTAGTTCCTAGTTCTGCAAAGTCCCAGGACAAGCAGAGCGAGCTGCATTGGGTTCTTTCGCCTGAAGCCTTTTGAAATAACGGTCACGACAGGAGTTAGGAGCCCACGGACTCCAATAAGAGTTCATCGCCTGAGCTCTCGAGTTTTAGCAATGCATGTCAACGGACAAACACAGAGAGGCTGGACACTGCTCCATCCCATTGGCTTTAACATTAGTTGCTCAGTATCTCCCATTGAAGGGCTCTTGCAACTTGAGACCAATGGCGATACTGGCTAAACCCATCACATGGAATCATTTGCTGAAACCTTTTTTGGACATCTAATGACCTGCTTCATAATTTGGAAAGTTCGAAGAGAGAATTAGACTGCATACACCACATGCACCAAATATCTATGTTTTCCAAAGCATGCACATCTTCTTAGCCGATATGGTAATCTGGTGAAGGAGTACAGATTAAAATCAGTTGTCAAATTCTAGCTAGTTTGACTAGGAATGTATTTCTACAAATTGACCAAAGCCAGGAGGTTGTCACAATTAGTCTCGAGCTTAAGAAGTGCTCAGTTATCCAGGTTGTTTCAGATTTGGATTGAGTAAATGTAAACAGTTGTCAAAATATTAATCATATAGATATAGCTTCTGCTTTAAATTTTCAGGGGTTTAGAATGTGATAATCTGAATTGATATACTTTTTATTAAGTTCTTTTCTATTAGAATGTTGTACGATATGATTTAAAGTAATGGAAGGGTCTTTGCTGCAGCATCTAGAACTCAACAATGTAAAAAGATGCTCCATAATTGCATGAGTAGTCTAAATTAGCTTTTGCCTATTATGCTTCATTTCCATTGGCCGGTGTAAGAACAATATCTCAACTATTTCCAAATAGGATAATTTGAAAAGGGTTGAGAGATCATCCTGTAGTGTCACTGAAGTAGCAATCAGCACAAAAAGGTTCACATACCCTAAATGTGTTTATTACCCTCACAAGATAAACCACAGCCTTGATTATTGTATACATAATTCATTGGAATAAACCAAATGAATAATAGACTCCAAAGAAATGTAAAAGTATGTCCTTGAGGACTTAATACTAACAGTACACTACTGATGAGCTGCCTATATGAAAAGAAATATAAGAAACACTTGGCGATTATCTCAGAGTAGACTTTTCCCTATATATATATATATATATATATATTATATATATATATATATATATTATATATATATATATATATATAATATCAGGGCAGACAGCAATGACAAAAATGCATACATGTATGGAGGCCTACAAAAGATCTGATAACAGAAAGATAATATATGATCAGATAACAGAGAGTCATATATCAGAAAAATGGTAACTATGTCACCTAGGTCACAATAAAAAGGACAACAGACATCTGGACACATTATTGTTGTAAGGTGTCTCCAACATTTCTAGGTAGATAAATGCCAAGATGTGCATAGAGCTAGAGTTTAAAACCTGTACAGAAACCAGCAGAAAAGACACCAAACATTACCTACAAACCATTTTGGGGAATATTTCACTACTACCTACCGCTTAATGACCCTCTCTGAGGAACCTTTATCTAACACACGGATTTGGCAAACATGGAACAACTTACCATTTAAACAGAATAAAGTAATATAACTAGTAAATGATCTAAGTTATAACAGAAAGGAATCTTGGTTTTAAATAATTTAAGCCTTATGGAAGTATCATGTTCCAGTGCAGAAAGGTTTGAGCTTCCACGTGTATTGAGGTTGGTTCTAGTTTCACTGAGCAACGAAAGACCCAAATAATTTGGAAAGATATTACTAGATTTCGAAGTTTAATGCAGTTCTAAGGAGGTAGGAAATGACTGCAAGTAAAAGTAAAATATATGTCCTCTCTGACTCTCAGTTTAGCATATGTACAAGTATGTTGATGAATCTGACAATCAGCATCAGTGTAGCCAGATATACTCTGTTGTTATGAACTACTATCAATACAACAGTCAGGAATAACCCCTTCACAAGTAAAACAGCATTGAATATTTATCCCTTCACAAAAGTTGATATTTCCATCCCCAAAAAATTGGAATAACGGCTTTGTTGTTGTTGCTGTTGCAGTATTTCCATATATCATGTATGTATATAATTTTTATTTCTGTTCTATTAGAACCATAAAGAGGACGTAACATACCTATGATGCAGAGGCAACAAATTCCAATGTCTTTCTGTATCATGTGATTTCTCCAAATTCCAAATTAATGTAAAGGGTCAACCGAGTATCTTTCAAAAAAATTCTAGGGTGTATTGAAGCTTCCTAATTAATGCAGTGATTTAATGGTTATCCGCTATAATGTCGTATCTGAAGAGAACGCCTATAGAAGGTCCAGTTGACGTTTCCATGCCTTTCATTTCAAGTAGCCAAGTAGAATACCATTTTGATGCTCACTGCTCATGGCAAGCACTGCCATGCCGATGGCCAGTCAGATTGGGTAGCCTCCAGCTACTTCAGGTCCATCCTATACCATCCATACCTAAAATTTGAGCTGTTCTATTCTACATTATGCATCTGCTCACATCCAGTAACTTTTTGCTAAGAGCTTCCTGCGTGTCAAGGCCCAGTGGGTTCTTGATAAAACCAAAATTTGACTCAGGTTCTCTGTATGCTTGATCTTCATAACGACCGGGATATCTATCGTGCTAGATATTCAGGAGAAAAACAGACATGAAGAAGGACCCTGGAGGAAGAAAATTTTTCGCTCCAAACCCAAAAACATTAGTGTCTACAGCTGAAGAGAAAGAGTATGTGCTCCCTTATTCCTGCTCCTCTAAATACAGATAAGTATGAGGCGGAGAATGCATAAGCTATGAATTCGTTTTCAATTTGTCCTACATGCTCAAGATGAGACCGAGTCCTGTCTGTTTAGAACTATGTAACAAGTTACTAACTGAAATGTTGTATGAGACATAGTACCTTAATAACATGATTGTCTATAGAGAAAATATTTTTGACGAATTTTGGATAATCCTATTTGCAGTTTGCTCCCACAATTTTGGTAAGTCTATTCATAACTTAAAGTAGGTTCTTTTTTCCTCCCTCAGTCTAGGCTGTGATCTATTTACAATAAACTGATGCATACATATTAGATCTATTATCACTTACGATTGCCAGACTTATTACAATTTATGAAACTGAAATAGGATCAGAGTATTAATCTCTACTTAGCATAATTAGTTTTATGTGGATTTTCTATAATAGGTGGAAATAAAATTACTAAGAGTAGTGGCCAGATTAAGCTGAAGAGTGCTAATCTGATGAAACTGCTAGGATACATATATTCCACTAATTAAATTCAGGTTTCACCTATGACCATTGTCTATCCACTGAGAAGATGCTCCCAGAGATCTGATAGCCGCTGAAATGTTAATTCTCTATTTTAAAGAAAATTAATCTCTCTCCACACACACACACACACACGCACACACACACACACACGTATGTATGTACATACACACACACACACATATATATATGTATAAACATACACATATATATATGTGTGTACACACACACACACACACATGTATGTATGTACATACACATATATTTATATATCTATGTACATACACATATATATATGTATGTACACACACACACACACACAAAACACACACACATAGGTATACATACATGTATGTACATACCTATACATACATGTATGTACATACATATACATATATATCTATACATATACATATGTATATCTATATCAGTGATCGAAAACTCGGCCGAGTCGTATCCGACTCGGCCCCCTCCGGTACAACTCGGAGGCCCGAGTCAATAGAGTATCGCCGAGTCGGCCCGGATCGGGTCCGACTCGGACCCGACTCGGGCGACTCGGCGCCCGTGACTTCGCCCTTAAAAAGCGCTGAGGAGAGAGAGAGAGATCAGATCTGATCTCTCTCTCTCTCGCGCTCGCCGTCCCTCCCGCGACGCCCTCGCCGTAGCCGTCGCCGTCGCCGTCGCCGTCCGTCTGCAGGTAAGTTCTCTCCCTCTCCCTCTCAGTCTCTCTCTCTCTCCCTCTCTCTGTGCCTCTCTCTCCCTCTCTTTCTCTGTCTCTCTCCCCCGCAGCGGCGCGCGCTCTCGCGCTCTCTCCCCCCTCTCCGCAGCGACTCTCTCTCCCGGCTCTCTCTCCCGCAGCGACTCTCTCTCTCCCTCTGTCTCTCTCTCTCACTTTGTATCTCTCTCTCTGTCGGACTCTCTCTCTCTCACTCTGTATCTCTCTCTCTCTCTGTCGGATTCTCTCTCTCTCTCTCTCTGTATCTCTCTCTCTGTCTCTCTCTCTCCCTCTCCCTCTCAGTCTCTCTCCCCCCCCCTCTGTCTCTCTCTCCCTCTCCCTGTCAGTCTCTCTCTCGTCTCTCTCTCTCTCTCTGTCCCCCTCTCTCTCTCTCCACTGTGTACTTCCCCTCTCTCTCCTCTGTCTCCGTCTCTCTCCTCTCTCTGTTCCTCTCTCTCTAATTATTTGCATTTAATGTCATTTAATTTAGTTTAGTTTAGGTAATTTAATTTAACTTAATTTAGGTTAATTTAATCTAATAAAATTTTGTAATTAAGTTAGGTAATTTAATAATTTTATTGAAGTTAGGTAATTAAGTTAGTGTAGGTTAATCTAGTATAAACTAGTTAGTTTAATTTAATGTAGTTTCATTCAATTGAATTTAATTTAATTTAAATAGTTTAGTTACTTAATTTAGGTTAATTTAATTTAATAAAGTTTTGTAATTAAGTTAGGTAATTTAATAATTTTTTGAAGTTAGGTAATTAAGTTAGTGTTGCTTAATCTAGTATAAACTAGTTTAGTTTAATTTAATGTAGTTTCATTTAATTGAGTTTAATTTAATGTTTTTTAATTTAGTTAATTTTAGTTTTAATTTAATTTAACAGATAATTTTTTTAAATTTCAGTATGGCTCTAAAGTAACGCGATATTGATGGGAACATGGTACCCCTGTTGGTGGAAGTAGAAAACTTTGAAGTGCAATTATTGTGGGAAAATAGTCCATGGTGGTATCACTAGATTGAAGCAGCATATAGCACATGTACCCGTCAGATGGAAGGATGCTTGCGAGTATCAAAAGAGATATCTCAAATAATGAGACGACATCTTTCTGAAGGTAGCAAAGAAAGAGCGGCCATTAAATCTAAAAAAACCGACTTATGAGATCTTTAAGTGAGGAAGATTTCTATGATGTGACCGAAGAAGATTCTGATAATGAAATTGAAGAAGTTGGTAGTTTAGAAGGAGTTGAAAGAAGACAACTGAAACAAGCCATGAAAGAAAGTCGTGAAATGGCTTGGAGATCGGCAGAAGGAGTTGATATTGGTGGCAGTAGTTCACAGCCTTTAGGATCAGGGAGTACCGTGGATTGCGTCAGAGTATGACTATGAGAGAAGCTGAAATTCCAGCTCGTGGTATTGATCCTTACATGTTCCCAACAAACAGAAATCAATCAAAAGCATGTTCTCAACTGAGAATATGAAAAAAGTTGGGAAATCTGTGGCGAAGTTCTTTCACTACAATGCATACCATTCAATGCAGCTGATAGTGGTCCTTACTACCAAGCCATGATTAATACTATTGCGGAGGCAGGTCCAGGTGTAAAAGGCCCTACAGGGTACCAGATTGGCAATCTCTATTTAGAGGAGGAAGTGAAAGAAATTGGAGTATATATTGCTTCAATAAAAACAAATGGCCGCAGTATGGTTGCACGATCATGTGTGATGGATGGAGTTCTCATAATAGAAAGCCTATTGTTAATTTCATGATTTATTGTGATAGAAGCATGATCTACCATACTTCTGTTGATACCACTAATATCTCGAAGACTGCTGAGTATATATTCTCGCTAATGGATAAAGTTGTTGATGAAGTTGGCGAAGAAAATATCGTGCAGGTTGTAACAGATAATGAGGCAAGTTTCAAAGCAGCTGGTCACATGTTGATGGAGAAGAAAAACATTTGTTTTGGTCTCCCTATGCAGCACATTGCATTGATTTGATGCTTGAAGATATTGACTCTTTAAATCAGTCAAGGAGACATTGGATGATACTAAGTGATCACATCATTCATTTACAATAGCCTCAAAGTGGTGAATTTAATGAAGCTATATACCAAAGATAGAGATTTGTTGAGACCAGGTATAACACGGTTTGCCACCGAGTTTATTTCTATTGAAAGCCTTATTCGCTATGAGCAAGATTTGAAAAGAATGTGCACGACTACCGAATGGCGTGAATTCAACAAGGAAAGGAGTAGAAGTGTGCGAGATAAGGTTTCTAATCTCATTCTGACTGACCGGTTTTGAAAGAAGGCAAGAGAGGTCCAAAACATTATGGATCCTCTTGTTAGAGTCTTGAAGATAGTGGATCAGGACAAGAAACCTACACTATCTATTATATATGAAGCTATGGATAGAGCAAAATTGGCTATAAAGGCCTCAAATAAGACTGGAAGAAGTACTACTGGACATCATTGATAGAAGATGGGAGGGACAATTGCATAGACACTTGCATGCTGCTGGTAATTCATTTGCCTAGAAATCATATTTGTTGACTAGAAATTAAAACTGTCATATCATAACAATCGTTTGCTTACATTATTGCAGCATATTTTTTAAATCCAGCACTCTAATATTCAAAAAACTTTTCTACACATCCAGAAGTGAGATATGGATTAAAGGAGGTCATTAAAAGATTGGAGCCAGATTTGACTAAACAAGCAAGAGCTATTAATGAGGTAATAATAATTTATTTATTTCATCGATATAATGTTATGCAAATATTAACACTTGTGATGTGTATTCTCACAGATAAAATTATTTGTGAATGGAGTTGGAGAATTTGGAAGCTCACTAACTAGAAGAGCAGTGCAACAATCTCTTCCAACTGATTGGTGGATTAATTATGACGAAGAAGCTCCCAATCTGCAGAAAATTGCCATCAAAGTCTTAAGCCAAACATGTTCTTCATCGGGTTGTGAAAGAAATTGGAGCACGTGGTCGCTAATTCATACAAAACTGCGAAACCGGTTGGCAATGAAAAAGTTGCATAAACTAGTATTTGTGCATTACAATATGCGGTTGCGAGTAAGAAACTTGACATGCAAAAGCGACACTGATGATTATTACAACCCAATTGATCTGAACAATATTTTCAATGATGATGATATTTTGGATGAGTGGATTCGTGAGGGAGAACAGCCGATGTTACCACCAGATGACTTAGGTTGGTTAGATGAAGGTATTCGTCATACTGACGAAAGTGGCGGTGATGATGGTGATGGCGGTGATGATGACAGCGGTGATGGTGGTGGCGATGATGGTGGTGAGGGTGATGGTGGTGAGGGTGATGGCGGCAGTGATGGTGGTGAGGTGGTAATGTTGAAGAGACTCATGGTGTTGGTGGAAGCCAACGAGATGATGCTTTAACATGGGATTCACAATATTTGCCACACAAGATACAGATCATGGAGGCCGGCGGGGATTTCACAGCAGCGTATGTATTTGGATCGGTTGGTCGAATTCAGTTCTAGCGATGATTATTTGAGTGGACATGATAACTACTCACATGGTCATCATAGTCTTGAAGGCCATTTACAGGGGTTGGGTTTGACATCTGGCCAATATTCTGGCACTGATTATTCTAGCACTGGTGAATACTCTACTAGCAGCACTGAATATCGAGGTTTTGGGTATTATCACCATGGAGCTGATATTGCACAACCCCTACCGCCATATTACTCTGATAGTGGATCCTCTGGCCAATCATCTCAGCCTACAGGATCTCACCCACAAACATATTATTATCCTTATGGAAATTATATGCCTGGTTTCTATACTTATCGCGGGCCAGATGATAATGATGATTTGGAGCCTCCTCGTAATTCAATGTGGAAATGACTATATTAGCAGGTACTCATGAATTATTTTATGCAATTTACTATATTATGCATGTATTTTGATATTTTTCTACCGACGACGCTTGTATTTATGCTTTCACGTTATGTTTTGAGTGTTAGGTGATATGTTTTGAATATGTGATGCATGAATTTGGATGTTTACATTTTTTATGATTTGTCATGATTTTTTCATAATTTTTTGGCGCTCTATGTAGCGTTTTTTTGCGTATCGCCCGAGTCCGATCCGAGTCGCCGAGACCGATCCGTCTCGGTGCCGGCCGAGTCGGCGGCCGAGACCGAGACTTTGAACCATGATCTATATATAAATATATACATATCTACATATGTATATCTATATGTATATACATATATATACATGTATATATATATATATATATATATATATATATATATATATATATATATATATATACATGTGTATATATATATATAGGTATACATATATGCATATACATATCTATATGCGCGCACACACACACACATATAGAGAGAGAGAGAGACTTGAGTAATTCTGGAAGGATTCGAGCCCGAATCCTTCCCATTCAAATACAACCATACATCATCCAAATATAAGATCCATTCCGTGAAGTTGATCTATATTATTTCAAGTATCTATAAACCAAAAATTAAGTGTTTTGAATACTTTTTGTCCATGCATCAAGTATGGAAAAAAGGGACGGCCTAAATAATGAGTTTGTTAGTTTAACGGTGTAAAACATTTGAAACCTAACAAAAATTGGTTTGTAGGGGTTTTAAATGTTTAGATCATGATCAAATAGCCGGATCGAGAATTTATACGTCTAAAGACATAAATCTAACCAACTCACTACTTTCGGCCGTCCATTTTGCGCCGCTTGATGGATGGGCAAAAAGTATTCAAAACACTTGATTTTTGATTTTTAATTACTTTAAGTAATATAAATCAACTTCAACGGAGTGGATCTTGTATTTGAATGTCAGATGTTGGTATTTGAGTGGAAAGGATTCTGGCTCGAATCCTTCCAGAACTACACAACTCTATATCTCTCTTTATATATATAGGGAGCAGATCCCTTAAGAACGGTTCTTATAGATTTCTATGAAACTTTCATGTGAGTCGTCGGAACTGATAGATCAAATAAAATAAAATCATGTCTCTATCAGATCTGGCGGCCTATATGAACACAGAAATCCGTGAGAACCGTTCTTAGATGATCAACTTACTATCTATATACATACACACACACATACACACATAGAGAAAGACTTGTGTCCTTCCAAAAGGATTTGAGGCCGAATCCTTCCCATTCAAATACCCACATCTGACATTCGAATACAAGATCCACTCCGTTGAAGCTGATCTATATTATTTTAAGTATTATAAACCAAAATCAAGTGTTTGAATACTTTTTACTCATGCATTAAGTAGGAAAAAAACAGACAGCCTAAATATTGAGTTGGTTAGTTTAACGGTGTAGAACATTTGAAACTTAATAAAAAATAGTTTGTAGGGGTTTTTAAATGTTTAGATCATAATTAAATAGCCAGATCGAGAATTTTTATATCTAAAGACAGATTTAACCAACTCACTGCTTTCGGCCGTCCATTTTGCGCCACTTGATGGATGGGAAAAACTATTCAAAACACTTGATTTTTATTTACAGATACTTAAAATAATATAGATCAACTTCAATGGAGTGAATCTTGCATTCGAATGTCGGAGGATTGTATTTGAGTTGGGAGAATTCAGGCTCAAATCCTTTTGGAAGGACACAAGTCTCTCTCTCTCTCTCTCTCTCTCTATATATATATATATATATATATATATATATATATATATATATATATATATATATATATATATATATATATTGAACATGCGAAAGAATTCGAGCCCAAATCCTTCCCACTCAAATTCAAACCCACGACATTCAAATACAGATTCACTCCGTTGAAGTTGATCTATTTTGTTTAAAGTTAAGTAAAAATAAAAAATCAAGTGTTTTGAATACTTTTGGCTCATCCATCAAGTAGGCGTAAAATGAAAGGCCGAAATACTGAGTTGGCTAGTTTAACGGTGTATAATATTTAAAACTTAAAAAAATTGATGTGTGGGGTTTTTCAAATGTTTAGATCATAATCAAATAGTTAGATCGAGAATTTATATGTCTAAGTCATAGATCTAAGTAAAATGCTATTTTCGACCGTCCATTTTGCATCTACTTGATGATGGGCAAAAAGTATTCAAACACTTGATTTTTTAATTTTTAGTCAGTTTAAAACAATGTAAATCAACTTCAACATAGTGGATCTCGTATTTGAATGTTGTGCGAATGAGTTTGAGTGGGAAAGATACAAATTTGAATCCTTCCGCGTGTACCCAAAGTCTATCTATATATATAGAGATAGACTTGTGTGTTGTGTCCTTCCAAAAGGATTTGAGCTTACAACCCTCTGATATTCGAATACAAGATCCACTCAGTTGAAGTTGATCTATATTATTTCAAGTATCTATAAATAAAAAATCAAGTGTTTGGATACTTTTTGCCCATTCATCAAGCGGCACAAAATGGACAGCCGAAAGTAGTGAGTTGGTTAGATCTATATCTTTAGACATTCAAATTCTCGATCTGACCATTTGATTATGATCTAAACATTTAAAAACCCTACAAACTATTTTTTTGTTAGGTTTCAAATGTTCTACACCGTTAAACTAACCAACTCACTATTTAGGCCGTCCGTTTTTTTCCCACTTGATGCATAGGCAAAAAGCATTCAAAACACTTGATTTTTGCTTTATAGATACTTGAAATAATATAGATTAACTTCAATGGAGTGGGTCTTGTATTCGAATGTCGGAGGATTGTATTTGAGCTGGCCATGAATTTTGTACCAATTTATAGGGCAGATGTCAGGTTGGAGTCTATCATGAAAATAGAAACCAGCTAGGTCTTTCAAAGAGCCATGTGTCACTCATGTCCAAGAATACTTTGATGGGAAAAGTTAAAGATGGTGCTAATGATATTACTAAATCTATTTATGGCCTCATCCATATAAGACATACCACAGGTTTCTGCAACTACATCCAAGCAATTGGTCACCATGATTGTCCTATTATCCATGTACTAAGACTTCTAGATTTACACTTCACAATAACTAGGGAGCGATTTGGGAAGTGAAGAAATTTTAAAAATCTTAAAACGAAAATGATAAAGGAAAGATAGGAAAACACACCCCCTTTGGGGTAGAAGGTAGGGAATGTCACCCTACACAAGAGATGATTGGGAATCACACCCCCAAGAAAAGAAGATAAGGAATCACAGCCTAAAGAAGTGAAGATATGGAACCACACCCTCAAGAAGAGAATCAGTAACTCAATGTCAATTTAATTCATTAATAAAAGAAGAGCTATATAATTCTAATTAACCACTTCCATTTATACGAGTCTCAAATCTCAACCTATTAACTCTAATAGAAAGAGCCTAACAACTCAAGTCTCAACCATTTAGAGCAACCAATCAATTCAAATATCTAACAAACTAGTAATAGCCAAATAAATCAAATTTCTAACTTACCCGCATCCTATCTAAAATATAAGAATATAATTTAAAAGACAAAAGCAAATCCGATAAAAAAAAATCAAATCCATATTAAAAGATAATCTAGTTAACTAACCAAAGGATAAAGTTCATTCGCTAAAGGGAAACACTTTGGCCAATCTGCCCCATCTCCAAAGAAATCTCACTTAAAATAGGAGGAAGTCATTGCATCAACAGGGCTTTGGGATTTGAACAAAAAAATAAGATACTTTCTTATTTCGATTGGTTCTCGTTCTCCTGCAAGATTACATTACATGGCCATCATATAGAAGTGGAACAGTTACTAAGCATTGTTATCCCTTGAATCCAACCTAGTTAATTATGAAATGTATATTCCACAGCATAAAATTCATTAAGGTTATGAAAAATATCATTTTCTAGCAAAGGTGGCACTTACTGAAGAAGGTGTGGATTCTGCAGTATGCGATCCCAGATCATTCTTTGAGCTAGTCTCGCAGGTTCCAACATCACCAGCCTTTCCTTGCATGCTCGAAGAGATTTGCTAGAATAATTGTGATACTAGATCGCAAATTTCTGCAGGTCACAACCTTGTTTGCAGCTCATATGCTATCTTGAGGTTCCTCAAAAGTGACAAGAAAATGTTCCCTGAATGAAGGATAATATCAGACCTTCAATGGGTCCAGCTCTAACAATAGGCATCCCTTGGTGAAGGACCCAGGGGAGGCATAACAAAGCTTCCACAGAGATTAAAAGGGTCAAATGCGGTACAAAACAACTAGACAATGCTTGAACTGGCTGAAAGCCATTCCAAGACCTGTCTTCAGCTATGTTGATGGTTACTAGGTTGAGACCCATGGCAACAGCGCATTATTTTCACCCAAGAGCTTTCCAGTTAAAGAAAAAGACATCACAAGCCTGTCCTTCTACGAAGATCCTCTTCCAAGGAGATTGTGAATCACAGACACTTGTCAATTCTCAAAAAATCATGAACCAGATTCATTAATTTGGAAAGTTCAAGACAGTACATGAATAACTTAAATACTACAGGCGGTCTACATAGCACAGATGCCTCAACAAACGAGATTTCCCCATGTCGGATACTTAATTGATACCAAGAAACTTTGATATTTGGTAGATATGTGTCAAAAACTCCTCTGATGTATCTCAAAATTTGCAATTCGTCCTATATGCATCATCAGAAACGTATTCTAGATGTAACCAGAGTACAAAGTTAAGAAAAGTCTAATTTTGCATGAAGAACCTTTATAGTACTTATCTTTTTTAAGTCAGCAGTTTTATTACTTAGATGCATTGATTTATATAATTTGTCTAGTTTCTCTCAATAAGGAATATGATTTTTCACATAATTATTGATTTTTATGACTCGAAATAATATCTAAGTAATGCGAACATCAAGCCACGTGTATGGCACGTGTTTCACCGGTGGAGAACATGTTCCGTTCCAGTTTCCTAGTACTAGTAGCACTCTATATATTTTTAATTTCTTTATTTTGAGTTTCTTTATTTTTGATTGTATTTTTATTAGGAGTTTAGTTTCTTTATTTGAAATTGTTCTATTTTGAGTAGCAGTTTGAGTTGTATGCAAATTTTATAAAAGCCTATATAAGACCTTATATTAAACAATTTTATAGAATGAATATTACAAAAAAAATCCTCAAATTTGTGTGAATTGTGATCTCTCCCAAATCTCTCTTTATGTGTGAAGCCCTAGACAAACCCTAGATAGTGGTGTGAAACTCTAGCTAACCTATCTCTTGCCACATCTCTTTCTTGTCTTCAAAAACCCTAGTTCTTCCTCTTTTCACAAATTTCTTCCAATCCCAAGTTTAATCTATTTCACAAAGCCTTAGAAAGAAAAGAAAAACCTCTGCTACAGTAACTTGCTACAGTATGATTACAGTACTGCATCAGTGTCGGATCCACTATAGTAAAAACAGACCAGTTAAGTGTTCAAAATTCTTTTTCAAGTCGTATCTCTCTCATCCGGAATTCAAATCACGCACGATTTGAAGCGTTAAGTTCGTGAAGAAGAGTACTATATATTTACAGTCATCACAAGACACTGAGGTCGACATGATCCTCAGTAGGTATGTTTCTAACTTATATCAGTTATTACGAGTCTGATATTTAACCTTTAATATTTTATGATTTAACTGTTATCCACAAACGTGAGATTGTGCGTATTTTTTTGCATGCAATTCATTAAATTTGATATTGATTGTAAATTTTTATGTCGCATATTATTATCTTTAGTTGACTCTTGATTGAAATTAGAGTAGTTTGTGCAATTTATTTTAGTTAACCCCTATCTGCATTATCAGTTTTATTAATCATTTCCTACCAACGATTGTTTCATGTTAGTGAAGCGTGATTGAGTGATTTATTACTGATTTCTATATACGCGCATACACGTTTCACATCAATTTGGTATCAGAGCACGGTTAGGTAGGATTTACATAATTAGTTCATATTTATTTGCTTTTATCATTTTTAGTTTAAATTTTATCAAAAAAACAAAATAAAAATTAGGAAATATTGAAAGGTAGTCTTTCTCTGAAATTCCGTACAATTAGTGTATAACTAAAGAAGGGTACTCAACGTGATTTTATAATTAAAGAACGCCAAATGTAGAAAACCTCTTACCTGAATTACGCCGACCTGACCAATGGACTGGTAAAATTAAGGTTTGACTAACCCGACAATTTTAGAAAACAGATCTTTTAAAACCAAAAAATTTCAAAATTCAAAACCCAAAAAATCTTTTAGTCTAGAATTGCATATTCTCATCTTTAATTAGGATCTCATTGTGCATGCCCACCAACAGTGGTAACCCATACTTACTAGGAGAGACTAGTGAACCACACACCAAAACTCCTATGGATCCCCAACAATTTGTCATTATACTCACCAACATACAAGATAAGCTTGACGCACTGACTCAAACCTCAAATTAAACACTGAGGAGAAACTCGTGAAGTTAGAGATTGCATGTGAACCACCCAAGACTAAGGAAACCCCATTGCAACCAAATGCCGAGCGAAACACCCAACACAATGCATATAATCATGATGAGCAATACCTTAGAAGCATTAAGTTGGATGTACCTACCTTCGATGGACTCTTAGACCCTCAACTTTTCCTACATTGGACACAACTTGATAAGTACTCACATGGTACAATCTCATTGAGCTTAGAAAAGTTAATTTTGTCGCGATGAAACTGATCGGCCAAGTTAGTCAGTACTAGACCAACTTAGAGATCATGCGTGCAGCTTGCAGTCAAGAACCGATTAATACATGACATAGAATGAAAGACGAGCTTAGAGTAAAGTATGTGCTACCATATTTCTACAAGTTTAACCTCCCCATCTTTTCAACCTCATAGGTCTAATATGCTTTTATCCCCACTGGCCAAGTTCACTCCCCCGAACCAAACGATGGAGTCCCAGCCAACACTTGATGATATCATGGCTAAAATTAATAACATACTTCAAATCATGAATTCTTCCAACCAAAACTCGAAAAATAATGTTCATTGTGTGATCCCCATAATTAAAGAAGTCAAAGAAAAGTCTGATAACAATGTTGTGACGGTGGCCCCCACGATCGATATGTTCCTACACCGATTGCTGGGGTGGCGCAGCGGAAGGGACAGGATCGTTGAGCAACGAGAAGAAGAGATGAGATATTCTGAAGTATAGAAATCCAACACATAATTTAACGTGGTTCTACTGATCAAATAGATCGTGTGTACATCCAAGGGAGAAGTGGATAAACTTTATTAAACTTTGGGGAAGTACAATAAGAAACACTTACACCTCTCGTTAGGAAGATTACAAGCCCTTTGATGGCCGCTTAGAACAGCGAACCCTCATGGCTAAAACTTCTCACACAAATCTCTCACTTTTTTTGATTCTCTCTTAAATTATTGAATTCTTTGAATTCCTTGATTACATTGAAGGCCACCTCCAAATGGTTATTTATAGACCATAAGACCCTCCTAGTCCTATACAAAGTCCATCAATACGAACAATCACCGCTTCAGAAGAAAAAAACTCGAATTCAACTCAAACTGAAAACAGATCCAGAAAAAGAAACTGCCAGAACCGATATTAGTCGACTATACTAATGTATAAGTCGACTTATCATGTACATTAGTCAACTATACATAAGTATCGGTCGACTAATCTGACAAAAATCTGAGAACTTTACTTTCTGTTTGCAAGACCAGTCGACTATACTAATTGTATAAGTTGACTAATCTTATCATAAGTCGATTGCACAAAGTATAAGTCGACTTATTCTGTACACGGCTTCTTGTGCACGTCCGTTCTTTGATCTCTAAAGCTTTGTCTACTTTCACGATGTATTCTAGTCACAATCCTAACAATCTCCCCCTTGATTTGAATACGTCTAAATCCGAGAATAGCCACCATGCTTCATGTGCTCACGGTAATACACAATTGAATAACTCTTGACTTCATCCCCATCTCACTCCCTTTTCTCCATAACCCCCTCATGGGGTTCACAACTTGATTAGATCAAACAAGTTCATGCCCGACCTAAACTTGATCACCCAACAATCTCCTTAATCCATACAGGATTTATGAGAATTTGCTCCACCGTAGGAGTAACGTTCTGGACTTTCTTATTGTGCGCCGGCGCCACTTAGTCCCATTCTTCCTTCGGGGTAAAACTGAACATCCGAGCTTGAAACCATCGTAGTCTCCGATTGTTCCATAACCTCAGATCTTGAAGCCGAGGATAACTGCAATCCACCAACTGTAACCCCTAAATTTCACAGCATGTAAACATTGCCGACACATTCGGTCTGAAATTTCACATGGGCATCTTTAAAAACTTCCATAAGATCACCTTCAGAATTGAAATTGAACCCTTCTCCATGTAGGGTACCTTGATTTGAGAACATGACGAATGTTTTGAAGAGTAGTGATGCATCCATCATGAGAATGAAACTGGATTGTTCCTTCGCCAATCACCTTGCTTGTAGCAAAATTCCCCATGAAGACATCTACCCCTTGAACTAAAGTGTATGAGGAGAACATCTTCCTATTGGAACTGATATCTTGTGAACATTCAGAGTCAATAATCCATCTATCTTTGTTACCGACCGATCTGTCTGTAACAGATAGAACAACACAAGATAGAACGTCACACTTATCTTCATCCCCTCCAACCAGTTCAATGACATTAGCATCTTATTGTTCTTTCTTGCGAGTCCAACAATCAGCTCTAATGTGTCCCTTTTTGTGACACCAGTTACACACCAAATTCTTGTGTTTTGGGTTACCGTGAAACTTCCATTATTACTTTTCTCTTTTGAAAAATGAGCTTGCCCGAAATCATCATGATGAGACTCATCCGTCAACTGGTTGTCAATTTTGTCCTTATTTAGCAGATGCTCTTAACCTCATTGACCTTGATAGTTGATTTGCCTCCAAAGATGATAGCTTCCCTAAAACTCTTATATGAAGGTAAGAACACAATAATAGAAGTGCTTAATCCTCATCTTCTATCTGAACCTCTATTTTATCTAAATCATTACTAATAGAGAAAGATTCTGCAATGTGAGACTTGATAGGTATATTTTCATGCATACAGAAAAGAAAAAGACGCTCCTTTAGAATCAATCGATTCGCCAACGACTTTTTAAGATAATGGTCCTGAAGTCGCTCCCGCAGCGAGGATGCTATTTTCTCTGAAGAAAACTCATCCATTACTTAGTCCGCCAAGTAAAGCTGAATAGTCGTTGATGTTAGAATTTTTCCTCATTTTCAAGAAGAGATGATGTGATGAGGACATCACGCAGTTCTTTATCTTGTCATGCCTTAGCTTATTCAGGGGATTTAGTATTTTGTTTCAACCTGAAGGTGATTGCGATCCAAATGGTTTTACATCATGATGTCAAGAAAATCCAATTGAGTTGGAGAAGACGATGGTTTGAAGTAGAAGAAGCAAATTAAGATGAAGCAGTTTTTTTCAGGCGATTGCGAGTTTTCTTTTCAGGAGAAGTATGAATAGAATTTAATTCCTATTCAATGAAGGTTTGTTTCTAAAGATTAAAAGGTTTAGAATCCTTCTAGATCAAGGAGATCAATTCCTAAAAGGATTGATCAAGATTCTTCAACCATCCAAAGGCCAAGATCATTTCATAGTCCAAATAGGTGTTGTATTATAAAATCCTATAAATAAAGGTTGTAACCAAGCATTGTAATTGCCTCTACCAAAAGAAGTCTCAAGGAGTTTCTACAACAGAGAATAGTAAAAGAGACCAGAGGAAGCCAAAAAAGAGAAGAGCAAGTTGAAGGTGCATAGAGAGAAGGTAATACTCTTATAATTTAGGGCTAGATTAAGTGGAAGGTGAATACTCTTGTTGTATTAAGAGGAAGATTAGATCTCTTTACACCAAGTTTATTATAAAGTTCTTTCAAGTTCTCTCCTGTGGACTAGGCCAAGTTTGGGCCGAACCACGTTAAATCCTTGTGTTCTTTCTTTATTACTCTTTTCTCTAGGTATTACTAGTTTGTTTTACGTCAAGCTTTCCTTTTACAAGTACTGCTCATATTGCCAAGTTCCGCTAACGTCGATCCTGGGAATCACAATAATTGGTATCAGAGCACATCAATTTCGCAACAATTGATATTATAGCTAAAAGTTAACGAAGGGCAATATGTCAAAGATAAGACGTTCAACGACAAAGTTCGAGGTTGAGAAGTTCAATTGCAAAAAATTTCAGCTTATGACAAAAGATAGTGAAGGCGTTGCTAGTGCAATAAGGTCTTCACAAGACCTTACAGGGTACGTCAGCAAAACCTGCGAGAATTTGGAGGAGATGAATCTGAAGGCGGCAAGCACGATCCAACTATGTCTCGCAGATGAGGTTATGTACAACGTGATGAATGAAGAAACAGCTACGGGATTATGGTCAAGATTAGAAATATTGTATATGACAAAAAGCCTCTCCAACAAGTTGTATCTCAAGAAACAACTATATGGGCTACGCATGAAGGAAGGGGCAGCAGTATTGGAGCATCTAAACTTATTCAACAAGGTCATTAGTGAGCTTCTAGCTGTTGATGTCAAGATCGACGAGGAAGACAAGACGTTGATACTTCTCAATTCTCTTTCAGAGTCATATGATCATATCGTCACCACCATGCTCTACGGTAAGGAAACTCTCATCTTGAAAGAGGTCACATCAACTCTCTTATCTAATGAGATTAGGAAAAGGCCAAATCAAGAGGAGCAGATAGGATCGTGTTTGGTGGTCACGGGAAGGAAAGGAAGAGGAGGAAGAAAAAGTCCAAGCTCATCAAAGGCGTGTCACTTTTGTCATAGGGAAGGTCATTGGAAGAATGACTGCAAGCATCGACAAGAGTGGCTGAAGAAGAAGGGGCAAGCTTCGAAGGCAGACGTAGCAAGCGGTATAAAGGACACCGAAATATTAATGGCTTCTTATGAAAATAACACTTCTCAAGATAAAGGCTGGATATTTGATTCAGGTAGTACAGTTCATGTATGTTCCCAGAAAGAGCTGTTCAATAACTCCTTAGTTGCAAAGAAGGAAGGAATTATCAAGATGGTGGATAGCTCGATTTGCGAGGTCATAGGCACTGGGATAGTCAAGGTTACAAAAAGAGATGGGACAGTGCGTGCTCTGGAGGCAGTCTGGTATGTCCCGGAGGCACGATATAATCTAATATCCATAAGGGTGCTCGACGAAGAAGGATGCTGGATCCAAGTGCAACAAAGCATTGTCACGGTCAGCCAAGGAGACAGGGTAATCCTGGAAGGAGAGAAATGTGGAGGGTTATACAAGCTGAAGGAAGGAAACTCAGTTCGAAGTGAAGTTTCAAGGATAAGTTTGGAAGGGAGTTCATCGCGAGGTGGAGCTTCAAGGAAGACTGCAACGGGACATGAACCGGGTCAAAGTGTTGCAGGAAAAAGAAAGGGTGCACTCGGGCAAGGCCTGAGATGGCTCAGGCCATGGTGGTAAATCAGCCAAAGGCCCCGGTCATAGGGAGCAAAAGTTAAAGGCTTCACCGCACGGTTACAACCAAGGAAAGAATCAAGGTATTAATCTAAAATCTCAAGTTGTTTTGCTAAAGGCTTAAAAAATAAGTCAAGGTGGAGATTGTTAGGATTATGCCTTATTTTTCAAGAAGAGATAATGGTCTAAGAAAACCCAATTGAGTTGGAGAAGACGATGGCTTAGAGCAGAAGAAGCAAATTAAGATGAAGCAGTTTCCCTTTTCAGGGATTGCGAGTTTCCTTTTCAGGAGTATGAATAGGATTTAATTCCTATTCAATGAAGGTTTATTTTTAAAGATTAAATGATCTAGAATCCTCTAGATTAAGGATATCAATTCCTAAAAGGAGTGATCAAGTTTTTTCAACTATCCAAAGGCCAAGATCATCTCATAGTCCAAATAAGAGTTGTATTGTAAAATCCTATAAATAAAGGTTGTAACCAAGTATTATAATTGCCTCAACCAAAAGAAGTCTCAAGGAGTTTCTACAACAGAGAATCTCAAGCAAAAGAAATCAGAGGAAGCCAAGAAAGAGGAGCAAGTTGAAGGTGCATAGAGAGAAGGTAATACTCTTGTAATTTAGGGGTGAATACTCTTGTTGCATCAAGAGGAATGTTAGATCTCTTTGTATCAAGTCTATTAATAAAGCTCTCTCAAGTTCTCTCCCCATGGACGTAGGCCAAGTTTGGGCCAACCACGTTAAATCCTTGTGTTCTTTCTTTATTACTCTTTTCTCAATGTCTTACTAGTTTGTTTTACATCAAGCTTTCCTTTTGCAAGTATTGTTCATATTGTCAAGTTCCGCTAATGTCGATTCTGAGAGTCACAATAATTGGTATCAGAACATATCAATTTCGCAACAGTTGAGGCTTTCTCGTCCAACTCATACCAAGTTTCTTCCTTCATGTATTGAGCCTTTTTCTTCCTCCCTGAGTAGTGCTTTCTTCAACCCGCTCTAAGTTAGGATGGCGTTCATCCTAATCTGCCACCTGCTGAAATTGACGACACATCGAAATTCTGAATATCGAACTTGATTGCAGACATTTTCACGTTGACCTTGCTCTGATACCAATTGTTGTGCCGGTAGCCCCCACAATCGATATGCTCCTACACCGATTGCTGAGGCGACGCAGCGGAAGGGACATGATCGTCGAGCAACGAGAAGAAGAGATAAGATATTCTAAAGTATAGAAAGCCAACACACAATTTAATGTGATTTCACCAATCAAACAAATCGTGTGTACATCAACGGGAGAAACATTATTAAACTTTGGGGAAGTATAATAAGAAACTTACACCTATCATTAAGAAAATTACAAGCCCTTTGATGATCGCCTAAAACAGCGTACCCTTATGGCTAAAACTTCTCACACAAATCTCTCACTTTTTCTTATTCTCTTAGAATTATTGAATTATTTGATTACATTGAAGGCCACCCCCAAAGAGGTTATTTATAGATCATAAGACCCTCCTAGTCCTATACAAACTCTATCAATACAAACAATCACCGCCTTAGAAGAAAAGAAAACTCGAATCCAACTCAAACTGGAAACAGATTCAGAAAAAAAATGCCAGAACTGATATTAGTCGACTATACTAATGTATGTCGACTTATCATGTATATTAGTCGACTAAATAGAAGTATCAGTCAGCTAATCTGACAAAAATCTGAGAACCTTACTTTCTATTTGCAAGACTAGTCGACTATACTAATTGTATAAGTCGACTAATCTTATCATAAGTCAACTATACAAAGTATAAGTCGGCTTATACTGAAAGCTCCTTGTGCACATCCGTTCTTTGATCTCTAAAGCTTCATCTACCTTCATGATATATTCCAGTCACAATTCTAAAAAACAATAAGAGTAAGAACATTGAAAAGGACTTTTTCAAAATTAATCCCACAACTAAGTGTTATAAATGTCAAGGTTATGGGCAATTGCTACTAATTGTCCACGCCCATTTAAGATTGCCATCAATAACGGAGTTCTCATTGAAGGACCTGAGCCTGATGTACTATTTCTTCAAAAGTCACTCAGGTGATTAAGGAGTTTACTGTCACCCGTCTTTTCCCTTCCTAGCTCTACTGTTAACACCACCTTCTCCGCCTCTTTTACTGCTGACCCCTGCTATCGTTACCTGTTTTAGTCACCAATTCCTTCTTCCCCTATTATCACACCATCTCTTTTTCTCTTATGGCCTATGTCAGGTACTAAATTGAAATTCTTCACAGACTTTATCCCCATAACTGATACCCATAACCGATCAGCATAAAGTTAATGAGTCTGCATCACCAGTTGCATCATCTTTTGCATCACACATGAACACACCACACGATAAAATCAGTGATAAATTTACACAAAACAACACCAACCATGGAATACGAGCTGATGAATACTTTTAATGTTTGTGATATTTAAAAGTTGCATGCTCGTAGTTCTGATCCATTTCAAATCTTCATGAAATTGAATGATAATATTTATGTTATAGATCTTCCTATAGATTTTGGCATCAGTTTAACTTTCAATATTGACTGTTTAGTGGATTATAAAAGTCTTTATGTCATCTCACTTGTTGATAAGTTTTTCCATGAGCCTATTCTCGAGAGCCTCTTCCTTTCACCACTACAGATATTTTACCCTATATAGCATGTCAAGTTGATAAAATTTTAGACGGCGAGATTCGAAAATATCTAATTTGTTGGACAGAAAAAGTACCAATTAATAATATATGGCTAGACCGAAGTGAACTGCCGAAGATTGATCATGAAATTTTAAAACAATATGAAAGCACTTCTGCTTCTAACTCGACGGACTCGAGTTCTCTCCAACACATGGAGAATAATGCGGACATCAAGCCATGTGTCTGGCACGTGTTCACCAATGGAAAAGACAGTTTGTTCTAGTTTCCTAGTACTACTAGAACTCTATATTTTTTAATTTTTTTATTTTGGAGTTGTATTTTTATTAGGAGTTCAGATTATTTATTTTGAAACTGTAGCTCTATTTTGATTAGGAGTTCGAGTTGTATTCAAATTTTGTAAAATTTATATAAAGCTTGTATCAAACAATTTTATGCAATAAATATTATGAAGAAAATTTCTCAAATTTATGTAAGTTGTGATCTCTCCCAAATCTCTCTTTGTGTGTGGAACCCTAGAGAAACACTAGATTAGTGGTGTGAAACCCTAACTAGCTTATCTTTTGCCCCATCTCTTTCTTTTCTTCAAAAACTCTAGTTCTTCTCCTTTTCACAAATTTCTTCTAATCTCAATTCTAATCTATTTCACAAAACCCTAGAAAAGAAAAAAAACTCTGCTATAGTAACTTATTACAGTACCGCTACAGTACTAGTACAGTACTGTTACAGTGTCAGATTCGCTACAGTAAAAACATACCCGTTAAGTATTTAAACTTCATTTTCAAGTTGTATCTCATCCGGAATCCAAATATGCATGGTTTAAAGCGTTGAGCTCGTGAAGAAGAGTACTACACATGTACGTCATCACAGGACACACTGAGATTGACATGATCCTCAGTAGGTACGTTTCTAACTCATATCGGTTATTTCGAGTCTGATATTTAATCTCTAATGTTTTATTGATTTAACTGTTGTCCACAAACGTAAGATTGTGCGTATATGCTTGCCTGTAATTCATTAGATTTGATATTGATTGTAAAATCTTTTGCCACATAATATAATATCTTTAGTTGATTCTCGATTGAAATTGTTGTCTGCGCATGTTATTTTGGTTAACCCATATCTGTATTATTAGTTTTAATCTTTTCCTACCAATGATCGTTTTATATTGGTGAGCGTGATTGAGTGTTTTATTGATGATTTTCATACACACGCATACATGTTTCACATCACTAACATATTGCATTCTTTTAACCATTATAACCTTTCAGATTGATGCCACAAATAATGACCATTAACGCACAACAATTATAGGTTAATTATTATTGTATTTTACACACACATGTATAGAGTCATAGTTTTGTATATATCCATATCTATGTATCTATTATGTGTGTATATGTACATGGCGTTCACAAAAAAAAACAAATATATACATATAAAGTGTAGTATCTATATCGTACTCGTGTCCTAGTTTTTCAAAATTGGTCGAACCCTTGTGCCCATGTCCGTGCTTCATAGCCTGTAGTATATATCTAACTGTGGACATATCTCATAGCCAGTCATGCTGAGATGCCCAATATGTGAATTGGTGCAAGGAAATCATGAAATGGGACATTTATACCAACACTGAAAAATCAAACCTATAAAGTAACGGCAAGCAGACATCAGAGGTATCAAGTGGCTGCAACTGTATAACAGTAATACATAAATATACCAAGGTTCAGGTCAGCATTTATGGTTTTAGGAACCAAACTCATCAGTGGGTCAGTTACATTAGCAAGAGGCAAGAGCTCAGAGCAAGATCAAGTTACTAAGAATAGATTTTCTGACAAACAGAGTGGTAATATATATAAATATTTATAGGCTCTTATATGCTTGAGAGACAGTAATGCATAATGTACTATTCAAGCTATTATAAACCGAGTATAATTGCAGACCCTGCAGTCAGTTCTGAATGCATATGGAATTATATCTCGAAAATTCTCTGAGCTAACTTATGAATGCCAGAGTACATGAAAGTCCAATAAAGATGGTTATAATATGTACCTCCTCCTAAGATGTGATGCCCTGTTGTAACATGGGAGATGGTCAAACTACAGGATAGCTGCTCCAAACAGACATACCGATGGGAATTACCAAGAGCAGAAGTGTCACCGAGTTCCGCAGAGAAGCAGTAAGTGTATGGTTGGTTCTTATCCAACAGAGGCTCCCTCCAACATGTTCTCCCTGGCTTGATCTTCCTAATGAAACCTGTTAGGAAAAGCTTTTTTATGCTACAGAGGTACAAACATGAAGCAAGTTGCAGAAGCTCAAGCCACCATGCTGTCCCCTGGCATGTGTGTCACAGCACAGACAAACCGAATTCATACTAAGTAGGCATCAGAAATGTAAACTTTATTATTAGATTTTTAGACAAATATGAAGACACAGAAACAGAGATCAGATGCCTAAAATAATATGACTTTCCTCCATTTATTAAAAAATATTGTACAACAATTATAGCCAATTGAGCTGAACATAGGTGATTAGCAGCAGCTTGAAAAGGATCTGCACTAAGCAACTTTCTGGATCAAATGGAAATAAGATTCTAACAAAATACACCAAGCTGGTTGTGCTGGATGTAACAATCGCTGGCTATCTAATAAGTTTTCTATAAGCCATAGGCACATTCAGCAGCAGGCTCGGATTCTTTTTCTCTGCTAAGAAAACCAAAAACCTGCTTTAGATTTCCTCTACATGCCGTGCATTTACCGCAAACTTGCATACAAATACCAGCCGCTTCTCATGTCCCACTTGGTTATGCTTGTATTCATGAAGGACTTTCCACCATCAAATGACCCTGAAAGAATATAGAAGTTATATCAGACGCCATAGATAATTAAAATCAACCCGTGGGACAAATTAAAATTTTCCAGGTCCAGTCCCATCAATCATTGAGAAAAACAAGTGCATAAGCAGTAAAAACTAACTTTGAAAAAACAATGAATTTAAACTTAACATGCCTAATTTGATGATTGTTTTCTTTGCAAAAACATTCTACTCATATGCTTCACTGGTTAGCCTATTTAATTTAACATTTTAAACACATGACCTGCCTATAACTAGTTCAGCCTCTTGCTACTTGGATTAGGTGGGACTTACCAGTCTTACTAGCTTCTGTAATAGTATTATTAATAGGTATCCAGAAAATGAAAGACCCATATTTTAGAGGTCAAGTTCAAATTTATGTACAGCTAATTATCCTCTGTTTTTTTGAGACATAATCTTGAATTGGAGATGGATAGCCAAAACAAATTATGACAATGTGTTGTTTGTTTTGATGTGTTAAGATTTTGAAACTGCCAAGCTGACAGTGGCAACTAAAAGACTAACCACTAGTATGCTACAATCTGTAGACCAACATTGACAAGTTGAGAATAAAGCACTAGAAGCAATTGTATCCACCATGGTATCATTTTCTCTTGACGCAAAAAACTAGAACAATCCTAAAAACACATCTTTAAGGGGGAAAAACCAGTGATTTCAAGAATCAAAACCATCAAAAATTTTGGAGTCAGTATATTGATAAACCAGAACTGCTAGCACATTTACTGGTTCGATGTCGTGGAAGTCGCAAGAATCTGTTTCCAAATCTTGTCAGCAACCCAATACAACGAAAGAAAGGCTAATCTTCTTTCTCCATTCAGCACTCATAAGGGCCACTATCACCGTTAGATTAACAATCAACATATCATTTGCACTGCCCCATCCATGTTCAGTTTGGTCTTCCCCTAGTCCTAGCCTTCCTGTTTACACTGGATATTGGCAAAGGCATTATACTGATTGGGAGTTCATGGGACAGGAACACAGATATTGGCAAAGGCATTATACTGATTGGGACTTCATGACAGGAACACCAATTAGGTAATAGTTGGTCTCTAAAGAGTAATAAATTTAGTTTATGCAGGCTCTGCTAGTCGAGTCAGCATAGGGATTATCAGCGTAAACAGGAGACACAAAGGCTAATCTTCTTCACCCATTCACCGCTCATAAGGGCCAACATTGCTGTTAGATTAACAGTCACCGTATCTTTTTGCGCTGCCCCGATCCATGTTTGTTTTGATCTTCCCGTAGTCATAGGTCCTCCTGTTCAAACCAGAAATTGGCAAAGGACTTTCAAGGGCCAGAACCAACAACTGGGTAATAATTGGATTCTCCTGAGAAATAGTATTAGTTTATGCAGGCATTGCAAGCCAAATCAGCATAGGGATTATCGACCCAAACGCCCTCAAGCTATAAGAGACAGCTGAAAGAAGCTTTGAGATCACACTAAAAGCATGGAAGGTTAACCGAAAACATGCAGTATTCCCTCCAAAACATCAAAATCACATGACATTGTGACACCACAAATAAAAATTCAAATTATATAAAGATAAAAACAGGTTAGGAACCAAACCTCTTTCGTCAAATAAAGCTGTTATAATAGCAAGACATACACATATACTAATATCTTCCCCTGCAAGCAGAAGATGCAGCACATTGTAATATGAGCTCCTGAGTTGATGTCAAGTTTAATGAACTGCAGCAGCTATTCCAATCAACAAGACAACTCAAAGCACAACTTACCATCATGACAACAGATCAGGAGTTTCCTCTGTTTACTCAAGTTTAGCTTCGCAAAACCAATTGTAGAACATAGGCTATTCATCAAGGAAAACCTGTCCAATTTTGAGGTCTATCCAGAGACAAGAGTTAAAGATAAAATCAAAATATGCAATTGTAGAATAAAAAGCAGAGATCATTTTGATAATGAATATATAGCATCTTTCACGTACCACTATAGGAAGATGCAAATAGGAATCACAAGATGTAGAACAGACTGAAATAGACTTGCTGTCACAATTCAATATACAGTCACCATCAGAAACATTCACAACTGCAAAGAATGGATTAAGATGAGACTAGAAAATGTTGCACAAGAGATAAAAAGAATAAAATATGCAATGATATGAAAAGCAGCTAAGATGTTAACCTAAGCAAAACCCTGCAAGTAAAATTTTCCCCGGTAGTTGAAAAGTGCTAATAAAGATGCAAGGCCATGATTTAAAATCTTGGAATCAGTATCGATATCGGCAAATGGTTTTTAGTCCCAATGTCGATAATATGGACTGTCAATATCGGCATTATCAGATCAGCAATATCGGCTGATATTATCGGGGGTAATATCGTATTGTGTGCCTCAAAACCAGATATGATATTGCCTGATATATATCAGAGTTAGCCGATATTTGAAGCAATGGCAATAGACTCATAATCTTTGTTCTTATTCTTACTCGTAAGTTGGATAACTAAAGTAGTAAGCTTTAGTTTGCAGCCTCTTCCAAGTATGACAGCACAATTGATTACCTGCCTCAACTATGACAGGTCCTTTTATCATTTCTCTCTTAATCATGCATCCACCATCTCAAATATCTATTTAATCATTTAGATGCAAGATTTGGGCAAGGAAGCAAACAAAGCAAAAGCCACCACTATATCCACATCACATGCATGCTTCTTATACCTAATATAACCATCATAGGCCCCATGACATTCGTCAATTAATTCACACTGAAAACACCAAGTAAAGGTGCACAAACATTGGAAGCAATAATGCATGTATGTCCTATGCACAAGGACATGGATATCCGTGTCCAACATGGACATTGTTGTCAAACCCACAATTCTCCATAATCTAGATAGGACCTAGCTATGTATTAGTTTATTTCATAAATATGTAATTTTAAAACTTTAAATTATAAGGCATTTACAAATTATTCAGTTCATGTTTAGATATTAAAGAAACTTATTGAGTCATTTTTTTTCCAATTAAAAGGCAAAAGCATGTCATTGTACATTTCTTTAAATAAACAAAGGCAGACTTATGAAGTGAGAAATGCATTGACAGACAAACACATGCACCAAATTTGTATTGTCTTATATATCATAGTAAGAAACTAGCAATAGTGAATTTGAATTCAATTCCCTTTTTATAATTTATTTACATCATCATTTAAAACCATTTCCTATCAAGAAGGGGAGGGTCATGGAGCACCACTCAAAGTTGAGAAAGTTGCAGAAAATATTTCACCAAGTTTTTGCAAATGTCTGTAAAAGAAAATTAAGCACCTATAATTTGATCCACAATTTCTGGCCAAAGGCAACTCGCCGTGAACCTTGGATTTGGTCAACTCACTAGTTCTCCACGTAAAGGAATTATCTTCTGCAAGAAGATCCTCTTTGCCACTAGTCCTTCAAAGAATGATATAATATTCTATGCAATTACTCACATTGCTACAATGTTTAAAACTGTTAACAAGGCTGAAACAGGCAAAGCCTGAGCAGAAAAAGGGTAAGAACGTTAAATAATAGAGAGGCAAATGCTAGACAAAGATTAAACTAATAAAAACTTTGATTACCATACTAAGCGCATATGGCACTCGATATTTTGGGCTGCTAGACTAGGGAAAAGTTATGGCAGAAGATGAAAGAGAGTTTCTAAGCTTGTGCATAAACTTATACTTGACGAGAAACCCAAGGTCTAAGTGTAGTTCAAACTAGTTCCTCTAAAGCCCAAGTCCAGAGACCTCAAGCTAGACTACTTAGTTGAATGATAAAAAGCTCCAAGAGATTGAAAGATTGCTTACCATGACAAGTTCTTCCAACTGCAATATTAGTTGAACCTATCCAAGAAAGACAACACTCATCAGCAGCAGATTTTACGTTCATGGAGCTGTATGGAACCTCGGAATTCATAAGCTGACAACCGATATAGGATTGTGTGTCACTGAAAGAAGCACTTCCCAGTGACTTGTGAGGCTTGCCTGTAACTTGAGGAGAAACTGCACCTCTTTGGGAGCAATATACCCTTTCTTTGTCAACAATTTCGGAGACTTTTTGATTGCACAAATCAGGCCCAGAATCTATGATATCAAATGCATGCTTCCAGAATAAATTGGGCGATAAACCTCGCGCCCAGCTTTCTTCATCATCACCAGCACCAGGAATATATTTCCAACTGAACTCTGATGTTGTTCTTTGTTGAAGTATTCCATTTGTTGCAGATGCGTTCACTAGGATGATGGGTGTAAAATCCCAAGAATCATAATGAGGTACTTCATTCAACCAGATAAGGGTTCTTTGAGAAATCCAAAGTGGGCGCAGCGGCTTTTCAGAAATAAAGTGACAGAATCAATATCAGCACCACAAGCTTCCAGTTGTCTGGTCCATTCTTCAAGGCGATCCTCTATAGATGCTTTCTCTGTATCAAGAACCCACAAAGGATTTGCAAAGAACAATCCCAAGTATTTAACTCCTGAAGCAAATGAAAAAATATCAGAATGTACTAATGCACTGTATCTAAAGACAATAGTCAATGTTATCCACACAGCACCAGTGACATGTTAAATGCCTCAACAGCACAAATGGAGATACAGCCAAGTATAGCATAGATATTCCAATGTGATAATCTTGACTTCAACATATAAAGCTTGTTAAGAATCAGAAGAGAAAGGCAGTAATCACATTCATAAGACTAAATCTAATGTCAACCATATAGAGTAACTAGACATGTACATAAACATTAAAACATGATATTATCAAGACCGCAATTGAGTTGAATTAAGAAAATGCCAATGTATTATATTGGTAGAAAAGCTGAGCACTCCCTTATTATCTTACTTGTGTAGACAACTATGCCTAGAAAATAAAATTACCTGCAAGTGCATGTTTCCATCCATTAAGACTACTTACTCCAGAATATTTACGAAATAAATTATACAAATAATTGGAGAAAAGATAAAAATAAAAAAATAATTAGAGGCTAGATACTCTGATCATGACGATGTACTCCTCCTTGTCAGACACTCCAACATGACATATATTTTGTACTCCTCGGATACATGTTGGAAAGTTCTTGAAGACGTTCCAGCTTTATATAATACAACTATAGTTCAGGTACTTCTTTTATAGGCGTTCTACATAATAAGATTTGCTATTTTTAAAATGTTAAAAACTATAATGTCTACTGATATGTATAAGTATAATAGTTTATATCACCATATGATCGACTTTAATCATCAACTTATATTAACAAATAATTAACTTGGGATATATTTCAATATAGGAACTGACACATACTCCTCTATGGGAAGGGAAGCCTTGATGAAAAACCAACCAAATTATGAAATCTCAATGTTTATTATAGACTGGTGTTCAGTTAAATTACCGTCGTGCCCCAATCATGGCATATATCCGCCCGCGCTATCCAAGCTACAAATTTCGGTCCAAAATCAAGTTGATTGGAGGAATTTTTGATCAGTTTATTCAAATGACAGGTAAAATAGATGTTTAAAGAATTATTATTAGGACAATTTGTTAATATTCTCACAAAGTTCAAAAAATTTTTAAAAAAGGGAAAGTTTTAACTCACCAATTCACCATCGCTTGTATTCTCCAACTGCATCCTCTGCAATCGCCTCGCAATCGCCCGATTAACATGCTATCAGGAAATCGCTTCCCCTTGCGAGTAGAATCAACTATTAAACACCCTCCCCTCTGCCCTAAACCGAAACAAACACAAAACTCAAACCCTAGTTCGAAAAAAGAAAGTAAAAGACTTGGCAGGAAGTGAACTTTTCTGTTACCGGCGAGTTGGGCGACGTGGAGGTTGAGGCGAGCGGTGCTGAAAGAGCAGTTGTTGGCGTGGCCGTCGGTGGACTTGAAGTAACACAAGGAGTCAAAACGGGAGGAGTACCAGAGGCCGCATCGGAGATTGGCAACGAGAGGGAGCTGGGGCCAGAGGCCGGCTATTTCTGAGACAAAGATGGAGTCCTCGTATATAGAGCGAAGGGCGTTGTAGATGGAATTGTGCTTCTTCTTGATACTTCTCGTTGCTTTGTAGATGCTCAGCCACTTCACTGTGTCCATGGCCGTCGTCTGTTCCAATGAACAAGAAACCAGGGCTGATTTGAGAGCCGAGATGTCAATGGAGAATAGATCCACATGCGGATACGAAAGAGTAAATAAAGTAAAAGAATTTATTTCATGTAACTTTATTTCTTAAAACAAAAATGCTATTTGGCTCCCTTGTTCGCTCCCGCTTTGACTCCCGCGCTGATGTGGCATGCCACATGGCATGACACATAAGCTCCAACCTCAACCTAAAATTTAAATTCCCCCCAATTCCAAAATTTGAATTTCCCCCTCGGCCCAAAAAATTAAATTCCCTCCCAACCCCAATTAACAAAATGAAAATAGATCTCTCTCTTAGTCTAAATCTCTCTCTCTCTCTTTCTAGTGCAGATCCGAGCGCCGCCCTCGTCGTTCATTGTCTCGTCGCCGCCCGTAGATATTGTTACATGTATTGTTTAATGTATCATGTATTATTTAATGTATACACCATAGATATTGTTTCTGTACAGGAGTTTTCAGATCAATGATTATAAAGTTTTCACACATTTCTGTTTATTTACTTATGTATCCATGTATCTCAGTTACAATCAGAAGCTTGCAATTATACATTTTTTTGCATTATTCTTCCATGAATAATTGTTTTGAGTTCTTGAAGATTGGTAGGGAACGTAATTACATGAATACATGACTCTCAAATGAGTCAACGTTCTATAATATTGAAACATAAGAAAATAATCATTAAACTATGCATGTGAGATGCTAAAATCGTATATATTTTCGGTATAATTAGGACTGCGACCATGGTACCAGTCCTCAGAAAAAGACTGCGACCTTGGTAGCAGTCCTCAGAAAAAGACTGCGACCGTGGTAGCAGTTCTCATAAAAACATTGCGACTTAATCACAGTCCTCAGAAAAAGACTGCGACCATGGTAGCAGTCCTCAGAAAAAGACTGCGACCTTGATAGCAGTCCTCAGAAAAAGACTGCGACCGTGGTAGCAGTTCTCATAAAAACACTGCGACTTAATCACAGTCCTCAGAAAAAGACTGCGACCTTGGTAGCAGTCCTCAGAAAAAAGTGCGACCTTGGTAGCAGTTCTCATAAAAACACTGCGACTTAATCACAGTCCTCAGAAAAAAAATTGCGATCATGGTAACCGCGTCACCCGATCCTTCGTCGATCTCGACATAGTTGCCATTGCGCCACCCAATCTCTCTAAGCGTCTCTCCCTAACATCTCTTCATTGCCCTAAAAGATCGGAGCGCCGCCACAAACTCCATCGCCATCCTTCGCCATCAACAAACATTTTTCCCTTCGCTGGTTCTCAACCAAGTCATACCTTAAAGCTTATCATCGCAACCACAAATACTGAGAAAAAATAGAATTAAGCCTGCAAGTAGGCAGAGTAACGGTCGCAGTCTTTTCTAAGGACTGCTACCAAGGTCGCAGTCTTTTTCTGAGGATTTCTATCATAGTCGCAGTTTTTTATGAGGACTGTGACTAAGTCGCAGTGTTTTTTTGAGAACTTCTACCACGATCGCAGTCTTTTCTGAGGACTGCTACCAAGGTCGCAGTCTTTTTCTGAGGACTGCTACCATGGTCGCAGTTTTTTATGAGAACTGTGACTAAGTCGCAGTGTTTTTTTGAGAACTGCTACCACGGTCGCAGTCTTTTCTAAGGACTGCTACCAAGGTCGCAGTCTTTTTCTGAGAACTGCTACCATGATCGCAGTTTTTTTATGAGGACTGTGATTAAGTCGCAGTGTTTTTCTGAGAACTGCTACCATAGTCGCAGTCTTTTCTGAGAACTGCTACCAAGGTCGCAGTCTTTTTCTGAGGACTGCTACCATGATCGCAGTTTTTTATGAGGACTGTGATTAAGTCGCAGTGTTTTATGAGAACTGCTGCCAAGGTCGCAGTCTTTTTCTGAGGGCTGCTACCAAGGTCGCAATCTTTTTCTGAGTACTGTGATTAAGTCGCAGTGTTTTTATGAGAACTGCTACCATGGTCGCAGTCTTTTTCTGAGGACTGCTACCAAGGTCGCAGTCTTTTTCTGAGGACTGCTACCATGGTCGCAATCCTAATTATACCGAAAATATATACGATTTTAGCATCTCACATGCATAGTTTAATGATTATTTCCTTATGTTTCAATATTATAGAACGTTGACTCATTTGAGAGTCATGTATTTATGTAATTACGTTTCCCTAGCAATCTTCAAGAACTCAAAACAATTATTCATGGAAGAATAATACAAAAAAATATATAATTGCAAGCTTCTGATTGTAACTGAGATACATGGATACATAAGTAAATAAGCAGAAATGTGTGAAAACTTTATAATCATTGATCTGAAAACTCTTGTACAGAAACAATATCTATGGTGTATACATTAAATAATACATGATACATTAAACAATACATGTAACAATATCTACGGGCGGCGACGAGACAATGAACGACGAGGGGCGGCGCTCGGATCTGCACTAGAAAGAGAGAGATTTAGACTGAGAGAGATCTATTTTCGTTTTGTTAATTGGGACTGGGAGGGAATTTAATTTTTTGGGCTGAGGGAAATTCAAATTTTGAAATTGGAGGGAAATTTAAAATTTTGAGTTGAGGTTAGAGCTTATGTGTCATGCCATGTGGCATGCCACATCAGCGCGGGAGTCAAAGCGGGAGCTAACAAGGGAGCCAAATAGCATTTCTCTTCTTAAAATATTGTATATTAGTTTAGCACGAGCAAAAAGGAAGAGGATGTGTGACGCCCGGTCCGGCGGAACAGAGACGTCACTGCAAACGTATATGCGCAGGTCGGAGATACCCTCACATATATATGCTAAGCATCAGTACAGGCAAGAATCAGAGTGCGGAAGCACAGTTGTAATATACATTCCAACAGAAATAACACAAGTACACGGTTATCACAGAGAGTGATACAATATTACAGGAATATTACATCACGAGAAATACAAAAGTATATCATATGAAAAGATATACAAAAGCAAGAGGGGTCTCGAGAACCAAATAGGAGAGGAACTTAGAGGAAGAGCTGCGGCGATGATCTAAACTTCTGCTGCACTCCGATCGTCACGGAAGGATCCGCTGCGTACTCTGATCAGCTACAGTAAGGCAACCAAGGTCCAGTCTCTAGGATCTAGACATGAGAATTCAGGGTTGTCGGACGCAACCCTGCGAGTACATATAATAAAGCCAAATAACGTGCATAACGGGCACACGTGTACATGATCAAGTAATGTGGTCCAGGTATGCAGGTACAGAAAATGACAAGTAATATAAGGGAAATTAAGAAACGACAGTAAATCATGTATATCGATGAATCTGAAGCTGAAAACATACATAGAAGGCAGTATGAAGAGCATAGGTACATATAAACATGCGGTAAATAAGTTAAACCTGGTAAATAAAAGTATGAACAAAATTAGTTGTACAAGCTCAGATTATGGATTCACGGGACCCGATACGTCAAGGGGATAATCCAAACAAGAAAACCCTCATCTATATACCACATATCTCATGTCGCCATCGTCTGAGCTTATACAACTTGCGTTGTCCTAAGAGTAACAGAACTATAGTGTGTCAATAGTAATCATCATATGTCATAAGCAAGGTGTCAACTCAGGGCATAACACTATAACTGTAATATAAAGGTGTTGCATTTTAAGTTATTAAATAATAATAATCAGTATCGTTTGATATTTCAATCGCCTTCCTACCAGCGCCTCACATCATCGATAGTTCATACTAGAGTTCGCACTTGTTGACACTTAAAAAAGACAAGATTCTTATTGGTCTAAACAATGTCTAAACTTGTTGACATTTACAAAAGACAAGTGACAGACGAGCTGAATACCAGTTTTCACCCATCTCCGAGGGATAAAAAAGCAACTTGGACTCCACTGATCCAGCAAACAGACAATGAACCCGGATTGTTTCTAAACAGACCTCAGCAGGTCTAAGGTGCTAGCACTTAGCATCGCATGAGCCCAAAGGGATAGCCTCGCCTGAGAGGCTAACATCACTCGACTTCGCCTTGAAGCCATCCAAAGCCTCGCCAGGAAGCTAACTCGCAACTTTGCCAAAGAGGACTTCCAGCTCCGCCAAAGGGTTCTTTCGGACTTCGCCAGAAGCTGCCTCTAGCTCCGCTACGAGCTCAATGCGGACGGCTCCGCTATGAATCTGCCACGGTCAACCTTTGACCAATCAAATCTCCGGATGAGATCGGATCTAATCTGATCAAATCCAATTAAGATCAAATCAGAGATCAAATTTGGCAGTTGATTGCCACAATCTCTTGACTCTTCTAAAACGAGTAAGAAGATCAGGGAAAATCCTTCAACGATATGGAAAGGATCAAAACAGATCGAGAAGGACCACCGACCTGCCAATTCTAGCTTCGCAGAAGCTGATCCTAGCCTCGCAGCAAGGCTACTTTCCAGATTTAAACAGATTTGATTCAATCTGTTTCCATATCTTCAAGGGACGATTATACCCTTGCTCTCCCTATAAATAACCCGCCAGGGGTACAAGGAGAAAGAGGGATCGAAGACGAAAAGAGGACTCCACAAGCAGAGGCTTCTTCATAAGCACCGTGCGCTCTCGAATTCAGAGACCTTTTAGAGAATTGCTTTCTCTAACCAGGGTGTTGATGCCCTAACATCGTCCTTCTTCTTAAGGAATCTCCAGAACCAGGCGAGAAGGAATTCCTTATTGAAGGCGATTTTGAGAAGCAGCAAGAGGGTTCTACCAACCTTCTGTTCTCTGATTCCCCGAATCAGGCGAGAAGGGAATCTCATCGCTCGCATCGTCAAAGGGACAAAGTGGTCGCGCGCTGACCAGACTCCTATCGGCACACTTCTCCAGAATCTCTGAGGAGATCTACTTGTAATCTTTTTAAGAATACTTGTAATTTAGCTCCTCAAACTCTTTTTTGTAAGTTTTCCCCCTTTGCAAACATAATGGAAAACAAGATGGCGACTCCGCTGGGGATGAAATTCTCCACTGCCGAGAATCAAGTGTCGCAATGCGACGAACAGACCTTCGGGTCTAACTCTGAATTCAGAAAAGCCGGTGCAGCCTGAGCTTCTCTGGCTAAATCTTCAAGGAAAGTCTCTGCGGAGACTGAAAAGGTTCTCTACGAACCTACTGCGGTTATTTGGCGCAACAAGGAAGCACGTCCGCAGTCTGATTCCTTTACTTGTGAGAACTTGGTGGTTCAGTTCGATCAAGCAAGATTTGAAGAAGTCCTCTCTGGGGGTGGCCCAATGCTTCGAGCACGGAAGCATAGAAGGGTTTCCACGACCAAGGTTTCAAATCAGAAACCGGAAGCAGAATTCTGCCAACACCCCTCAGCCTCGTGTGTGGCTAATCAGGTTCCTTGCGAACCTAAGTCTCCTCTGCCAAGGCGGATATGGAAGCCTAAACAGAAGTCTCCGACCGAAGCTTCAGGCGTAGCTACGCCTAAACCGCGCCTCTCTCGCGAAGAAAAAGGCAAGATGCCTGTCTGCTCCAATCATAAAATCAAGACGGCAATCATACCGTCACCCAATTCAAGAGCAGCAATGCCTCGCGCCGGCCTCGTTCTCATGAGCGAAGCTACTGAACCACAGCGTACACATAGGGTCCATGACCGCGAAGCCGAAGCCAAAGTACCATCTAAGGCTAATTACCTTCGCAGCAGCATAGCGGGTAAAGCACCACAGCGTGCTCCGCTTTCCAGTGCGTCAAGCACTAAGTTCGCGTCTGATGGCGAAGCTAGAACCAAAGCACTATTCAGTGCTAATCCCGTCTGCATGGATAAAAGAAGCAGGACATCGCCCTATGTGCGATCCAAAAGAGCCTTTGTGCTCGATTGCAGGGACCCAACCGGGTCTGATCTGAGGAAATTGTTAGCGGATAAACAAACCTCTTCCCCCTGTTGTCAACAAGTGGGATGTCAACTGCTGACACTCCACTCGGTCTATTGCCGGCTAGGACCAATCCCCGCCACGCCTCCAGGCCGACGATCAGTTTTTGATCGACTATCGGTACAAGCCCCGATGAAGCATCGCAGAAGGAGTATCTTGCGAGATCTCCCCTCCGCATCCGTCAATATGACTGGGAGAGGACGAGAGCTGCGCAGGGGAAGACAAACATCTGACGACGCCCCCTACAGCTCCCCAGATCCAGACTACAGCCCAGGCTTAGGCGAAGTCTTGGTGCATGAGGAAGGTGTTTTTCAAAATACCAGATCCAGGGCGGCGATACCCTACACTTATGAACAGCCTTCTTCCTCGACGGCCCTAGCCTCGTCACAGCCCAGGAGATCACTCCAATCATCGGACAAAGAAGATGAAGATAGTGGGTATGCCTCTTCGGCGACAGTTAGCTCGGTGCGAACAGACAGAGCATCAGTCAATATGGCTGATAACGTCAACGACGATCTTCGTCGGCGCCTGGAAGCTCAGGAGCAAACTTCCAAGACTCAGCAAGAGGCTCTGGACAATATTCAACAGATGCTCGCTCAACTCCTCAATAACCGGAATAACAATGATGCCGGGAGCAATCACGATGAGGAGGAACATTTCAGCAATGAGCAGCCAAAGACGGAGAAATCCAAAGAGGGTTCTTCCTTAGACGTCAAAGTCCTTAAGGGCCTCCAGGCTCAAATCGCATCCCTAGCTCAGAGGGATGAATTAAAGAAGGTAGGGGCAGTCCGTCCTTATCCGCTGGAGTGGGATTCGGTGCCATATCCACCGAAGTTCAAACCGCCAACGCTGCATACCTATGATGGAAAGAGCTCGCCAAATCAGCACATCTATTATTTCCGGTCTCAGACTGGTAATGTTATAAGCAATGACGCCGTCATGGCTAGGCTGTTCATTGGCACCTTAAAGGGGGTGGCATTTGACTGGTTCCGAAGTCTCCCTCCGGGCTTTATCAACTCCTGGATCGACCTGGAAACTCGGTTCCTCTCTCGTTTCTATGAGGACGATACCGAAGTGACCATGGACAAGCTCCCCTCCACTGTGCAGAGGAAGGGCGAATCTGTCCGTGACTACATTGAACGGTTCGGAAACTTATCCTTGATGTGCCCAGCAGGGATGCCATTACCCATGCTCTTGCAGACATGCAGACACAACTTCCTAGACCAAGTGGAAGTTCGCATGGGGGCTGTTAAAGCCCACACTTGGAAAGAATTGGTCGAACAAGCTGAGATAGCCGAGAAGTCGGCTAAAAAGTTTGAACCATCCGCCCCTAGAGGCAAGTGGGGGATGAACAGCAAAGGGCGTAGCGACCTACCGCAATCTTCTCAAGCTAAAGGCAAAGAGACTATGTCTGTGGAGTTATCCGGAGATGTGCAGTCGAAGGCCAAAAAGAGCGGCTTCAACAATCAGGAGCCTAAGTTCCCTCCAAAGCAGTACTCGTTCAAAGACGATCAGGTGGTCACGATATTCCATCTGCTCCACAAAGGGAACAAAATGAAGCTGCCAGATGCTCGGCGTCCCAATGAGATAGGGCGCACAAATGACCCTAAATACTGCCTCTACCATAGGATGATTCACCATCCTACTGACAAGTGTTATGTCCTCAAGGACAGAATACAAGCCCTGGTCGATGCCGGGGTTCTGACATTGAAGACGGAGCAGAAGAAAGTCACTGCCAATATGGTGACTCTTGAGTTCGGCAAAGCTCCGAAGGTCACAGTCCCTGACGGGACTTATGCAGCCCCTGCGCCACGGTTGGAAGTCAAGCATCCTCCAGCTATAGCTCAACATAATAAGGGTCTTGTTCCCTTAACATTGGAGACAGGAGAAGTCATGTGGATACATCCAGACCTCGTCCAAGACGTACAGCGGGATCCAAAGCAGCCCAATTCAAAGGGCAAGTCTTGCAATGTCATCTCCATCCTGCCAGACGACGGCAATCTTACATCGGCTTCCCTCAGTGATTCAAAAGGAGAAAAGCTTGCTTGCGCAGTGCAAGCCGATGCGCCTCAACAGACGGGCACCCGATCCGGAAAATCATACTTGAGGCAGTATGAAAAGTCTACTGACGAGACACAACAGCAAATGACGTCAGTGCAAGTACCAGCATCCACTCCAATCCCAACTAAGGGAAAAGAGAGGTCTAGGGAGGTACGATTCGACCACGTGTTGAAGAAACCACCAGGCCAAGGGTTTGATACGCCCTTTCGGTTTGACATATTGGCTCAGCTGGCCAATATCCCAGCTCGTATCACTATACACGAGCTCCTTCGCCTCTCAAAAGAAACAAGAGAAGCACTCAGGGATGCGCTAGCCAATTCAGAATCCTTTCTGACATGCATGCCTGAGATCCCTAACAACGACGTCCAGTCTCCTTGCCCGGAATGTCATCATGCACAATCAAAGGTGCCCGCTATTACCTTCACAGCGGAAGATATGCTTCTCAAAGACAACAAGCACGATCGACCTCTGTACTACACCGGATATATCGGTTCAACATGCATTGAGAGGGTACAAGTCGATCCGTGGTCTGCACTCAGCATCATCCCCAAAAGGTTTCTCTACTTCCTCGGCATACCATTATATAGGTTGTCCGCAACCACTACTACAATATACGGTTTCAATGCCGGGAGCAGTCATCCACTGGAGAAAATTCGACTCTGTTGCAGAATCGGGAGCCTGAAGTCAGAAGTGATATGCTATGTCATTGATGCTGACACATCATATAACCTGCTGCTGGGACGGCCATGGATCCATGCCAACTGGATCGTCCCTTCCACCCTCCATCAATGCTTCAAATATGTTGAAGATGATGCGACAGTACGAACTGTCTTTGCTGAGAGGCAACCATTCAAAGGGGTGGAAAACTACTTCACTGACGCTCTCCTATATCAAGAGGCCGGTGGAGCACTCAAAGAACCGTTGCCGGATGATGAGGAAAGTGGCAACGAGGCGGATTCAGAATCCGAAGCAGGCACGCCAGCCATTCTGATTGGTGAACCAATTATAGCATGTCTCAATAATCCCCTATGTAATACTCCTTCAGAGGATGAAGGTGAATGGGTAATTAATGATAATATTTCTTTTGATTATCCTGCGAGTATTGGGTCGATTAAATCCATTACGGATGGCTCTCTGCATGTGCCCGTACATGAGCCAAGTGTGGCCAGCACATCTATGGAAGCTATAGAAGGGGCCACACTGGTGATCCCTCCGTCCAAACAAGGTCAGCCGCCGATAATCTTCGGTAGAACCCGGCCACGGAGATCCACAATTGCAGATTCAAGCTCAGATTCAGACACTCCACAATTCTTTCATTACGCGCGGCCAGCGCGCTATATTATGAAGAAAATAGGGTACGACTTGAAGCATGGAGCAGGCCTGAATTTCGAAAAAGGAAGGCGCGGTTTGATGCGGAACTTGTGCCTAAAGGGAAGCCTGCAAATTACTATGATAGTACACGCAGGGGGTTGGGTTACGTCACACCCACATCATCAGTAACAGTTCAAGTCAAGGACGATGGGTCAGCTCCATCACATTCGGCTTCATCCTCCGAGTGGGACTCCGATATCAGCATAGGAGGAATGTTCAAAGACCTCACTATTAATATGACCTCAAGCAGTCAATTGGAGCCCGCAGAAGCCACTGATGAGGAACCATGGGCCCAGCAGTTAGACCTTCAATGGGAAAAGCGATTCGAACTGCGCGAGCCACCCACTGAAGACAAGGTGATGCAGGTCAACTTGGGTAGTCAAGACCATCCCAAACCCATCTTTATAAGTGAAAGCTTATCACTTATAGAAAGGGAAGAATTGATAATACTCGTAAAAGAGTATATAGATGTCTTCGCATGGAGTTACGAAGATATGCCCGGACTTGATCCACAGGTCGCTATGCACCGTCTAAACATCAAGCCTGACGTCAAGCTAGTCAAGCAGCAACAACGTCGATTTCGCCCAAACATCATGGAAGCTATTGAAGCCGAAGTTCACAAGCTCATTGCATGTGGCTTCATCCGGGAGGAACAGATTGGGTAGCTAACATCGTCCCCGTCCTCAAGAAGAACGGGAGAATATGGATATGCATCGACTATCGTGATCTCAATACGGCCTGTCCCAAAGACGAATTCCCGCTGCCCATCACCGACGTCATGATCGACAACACATGCGGGTTCGAAAGAATGTCTTTCATGGACGGCTTTTCAGGGACAACCAGATTAAGATGTATCCCGACGACGAGAAGCATACTTCGTTTCGAACACCATTGGGGGTATACTGCTACACTATAATGCCCTTCGGACTGAAGAACGCCGGAGCAACCTACCAGCGGGCAATGAGTACGATCTTCCGCGATCATCTCCGAAAAACGATGGAATGCTATGTCGACGACATTGCCGTCAAAAGCCGCAACAAGAATGAACATCTTCGCGACCTGAGAACGATGTTCGACATAATGCGGGCTCATCAACTGAAAATGAATCCGACAAAATCCTTCTTGGGAGTTTCGAGTGGCAAGTTCCTTGGGTTTATTGTCACATTAAAAGGAATTCATCTTGACCCAGACAAAGTCAAAGCCATCCAGAGCATGCATCCACCAAGGAATCTCAAAGAGCTTAGAGGCTTGCAAGGCAGACTGGCCTATATTAGAAGATTCATTGCAAATCTCTCAGGCCGCTGTCAACCATTCACCCGGCTCATGAAAAAGGGTGCTTCCTTCGTATGGGATCAAGCTTGCCAGGAAGCTTATGAAGACATCAAGAGGTACCTCACAAAACCTCCAGTCTTAGTGGCCCCTACATCAGGGAAGCCATTCTTGCTTTATGTAAAGGCTATGGATTACTCCCTCGGTGCCCTCCTCGCTCAAAAGGACGACAATGGCCACGAGCAGGCCATTTATTATCTGAGCAGAACTCTCATAGGAGCGGAATCTCGCTACAACCCTATCGAGAAAGAGTGTTTAGCTCTCGTCTTCGCTGTTCAGAAGACCCGACATTATTTGGTCGGCCAGACCATACATGTCATCTCCAGAGTAAACCCATTGTGTCTTCTTATGACGAAGCCAGGATCACTGAATTCAAGATTGGCTAAGTGGGCACTTTTATTGTCTCAATACGACATGATCTTCACGCCTCAGAAGGCGGTTAAAGGCCAGGCCCTTGCAGAATTATTGGCTGCTCATCCAGTTTCGGAGCATTCAAAACTTCACGAAGACATCCCCGATGAGGTCTTCGAGTCTTATGCAACCTCAGAAGAGGAAGTGTGGCAGATGTTCTTTGATGGAGCATCCCGAATGGGCCCTAAAGGCAAGATTATTGCCGGAGTGGGGGTTGTGTTTATCTCCCCACAGAATCATGTCCTGCCTAGAGCATTTTCTCTGACAGAATCATGCTCCAACAATGTTGCAGAATATAATGCTCTGCTCATCGGTCTTCAACTCGCCCATGGAATGGGGGTACGCTACCTCGAAGCTTATGGCGATTCAAAACTGATCATCAATCAGGTTAAAGGCGAGTATGAAGTCCGCCATGAGGACTTGGTGCCTTATTACCATACAGCCATCGAATTGGCTAACCTATTTGAAGGTTTCTACATCGGGCATGTGTCCCGATCTCAGAATACCAAGGCGGACGCTCTCGCTGCGTTAGCGACGACGCTAGCCTTGCCAGCCGACACCGAGTATCACCTCACAGTCGCAACTCGACATCTTGTATGCTCCAAGCACATACTAAGAACTCGAGAAGTCTATAATGTCTCCACAGATCTTGAACCAAGAGACTGGCGCTTTCCTCTCATCGACTATGCTTTGCACGGTCTGCTTCCAGACGATCCCAAGGAAGCGGCGTCCATCAGACGAAGGTCTCTCCGGTTCTATTACGATCCGACTTTGAAGACACTTTACCGTCGCTCATATGACGGTCTTCTCCTCCGTTGCCTTTCCAATTCAGAGGCACAGGAAGCGCTCCAAGAAGCGCATGACGGCATTTGCGGAGCTCATCAGCCAGGTCTAAAGCTCAAAGACAGGTTGTACAGACTTGGATACTATTGGCCAACTATGATAGCCGATGCCATCCAATACGCACGAAGGTGTAAAGCATGCCAGATTCATGCGGATTTCATACACCAGCCTTCGGAGCTGCTCCACCCAACTGTTGCTTCATGGCCATTTGAAGCATGGGGAATCGACGTCGTAGGGCCAATCAGCCCTTCTTCGACAAAAGGTCACCGGTTTATCCTAGCAATAACCGACTACTTTTCAAAATCGGCGGAGGCTATACCACTGGTTGAAGTCAAAACCTCCAATGTGGTTCATTTTATCAAGCACCACGTCATCCATCGATTTGGTGTACCTAGGCGGATCATCCACGACAACGGTCCCCAATTCATAAGCCAAGTATTCTATCGGTTCTGTGATAAATACCGAATTCAGAATGTGGCTTCAACTGCCTATAATCCTTCCACCAATGGCTTGGCGGAAGCATTCAACAAAACAATTATCAAGCTGCTCAAGAAATTCGTCTCCTCGAATAAGCGAGATTGGGACGAAAAGCTCGGTGAATGTCTTTGGGCCTACCGAACCACGGTGCGGACACCGACAGGAAATACGCCTTTTTCCCTGGTATATGGGTGCGAAGCAATCCTCCCATTGGAAATCCAGATTCCATCGTTGCGTATAGCTCTGATTACTAAAACCACATCAGAGGATAATGATCGCCTACGCCTTCAAGAGCTCGAAGCTTTGGACGAAAAGCGACTACAAGCTCAGCAGCATATCGAGCTATATCAAGCTCGGATCTCAAAAGCCTTCAATAAGAAGGTCAAACAGAGAATCTTCCAGAAAGGAGACCTGGTCTTAGCCGTCAGATGACCGATGATTATGACGCACAAGACCAAAGGCAAATTTCAGCCTAAATGGGAAGGACCGTTTGTGATAGAAACAGTCTATTCAAATGGAGCATACCGCCTTATGACTTCAGATGGCGACCTACTCATGATGCCGATCAATGGCAAGTTCTTAAAGAAGTATTATCCTTAATCAAGGATCCTTCTCTTGATCAAGTTAACACTACACCTCTAATCAAGATCTCCGTGCCCGAAGCACACACAAAGAGAGCCTTTCTCTTCCTCCAAGTGAGGTCATACAGCCGAAAACCAACAGGAACCTGGTCGTGCACCGGTTATCCTAAAGGAGAGTCAGGGTTATGCAGACATTAACCCGATAATCCAATATCCTTAACGATTAAGGATAGAGGAAAATGTTGGCCTGTAAGCTCAACATAAGTCCTCGACAGCTCATCATGCTGAGGGGAAAAGCATGGCTAGCCCAATTCAAACGGTAGTTGGTAAAGGCATATCAAACCCGTTGACAGCTGGGGATTTGCTAAAAATCCTAAGGGATCGGTTCCCATTTGATTCCCTCTCCAAAATCACTTACCAATTCTCATCCATAGAATGGTAAGGCCACATATATTCCGCTGTTATGTTAACATTAAACCTATGACAGCAGTCCCCTCATTTCTCCTCGTGAGAACGAGACCTCCAAAGTCACTTACCAATTCTCATCCATAGAATGGTAAGACCGCATATACATTTCGCTGTTACGTTAACATTAAACCTATGACAGTGACCCTCATTTCTCCCCGTAAAAACGAGATTTCTCCCAAATTCCACTACAATCTCGATACTCGTTGACATTTACAAAAGACGAGTATCACCATTTTTGAGCTTGGTGGCGTCTCAATTGGTTATGTCATTGCGACCTCTGAACCAGCAGACAGCTAAGTCTCAACTTTGAGCTTGTTGACATTTACAAAAGACAAGTCTCAACCCCGAGCCCTGTTGACATTTATAAAAGACAGGTCTCGATACTCGTTGATATTTACAAAAGACGAGTATCACCATTTTTGAGCTTGGTGGCGTCTCAATTGGTTATGTCATCGCGACCTCTGAACCAGCAGACAGCTAAGTCTCAACTTTGAGCTTGTTGACATTTACAAAAGACAAGTCTCAACCCCGAGCCCTGTTGACATTTACAAAAGACAGGTCTCGATACTCGTTGACATTTACAAAAGACGAGTATCACCATTTTTGAGCTTGGTGGCGTCTCAATTGGTTATGTCATCGCGACCTCTGAACCAGCAGACAGCTAAGTCTCAACTTTGAGCTTGTTGACATTTACAAAAGACAAGTCTCAACCCCGAGCCCTGTTGACAATTACAAAAGACAGGTCTCGATACTCGTTGACATTTACAAAAGACGAGTATCACCATTTTTGAGCTTGGTGGCGTCTCAATTGGTTATATCATTGCGACCTCTGAACCAGCAGACAGCTAAGTCTCAATTCCGAGCCCTGTTGACATTTACAAAAGACAGGTCTCGATACTCGTTGACATTTACAAAAGACGAGTATCACCTATTTTGAAGCTTGGTGGCTTCTCAACCAGTTATGTCATTGCGACCTCTGAACTGGCAGATAGCCAAGTTTCATCTACCATTGAGCTTAGTAGCGTCTCAACCGGTTATGTCATTGCGACCTCTGAACCAGCAGACAGCTAAGTCTCAACTTTGAGCCTGTTGACACTTACAAAAGACAGGACTCACCGATGCTTGCTGACATTTACAAAAGGCAAGTATCTCCCCTTCAGCCCCGCAAAGGGCTAACCTCAAGATTGCTGACGTCTTAATCAGTTATGTCATTGCGACCTCTGAACCGATGGATAGCCACGTCTCAAAGATTACGTCCTCAAGCAAGAACAAGATTGGAGATTCGACAGAAGCCAAAACAAAAGGAAAGAATTTCCATTAATTCCAAAAGATGGGGACACATGGAGGCACGTATACAATGACCTATATGCGTACACTGTACGATCTGAGCCGCTCTCCGAGGGCGTTTAGCCTCGTCTTCCTGTCATCAGCAGCCTGGGCAAGCGCTTGTGACCTCAGCTCAGCCTCATCAAAGTCCACCGCCTGGGTCAGACGAGCTTCAACTTCCGCCAAAGTTGCCCTCTGTGACAACTCCTGCCGCGCAAGCTCCTCACTCTGAGCTTTGAGTTGTTCAAGCCGCGCAGTTTCCTCAAGACGCACCGGTATGGCCTTGGATAAGAGGAGATTTGCTTTCCTGATCATTTCCTCAGCCTTCACAATCTTATCCTCAGCGCCAAGAAGAGCACTAGTGGAGGCGTCAATTGCACTTCCAACCTCCGCTTGCCTTGTTTCCAAGGATTTCAAATCAGAAGAGACGGCCTTAGCAGCCTCTTGAGCAGCAAGCCGGGTCTCGTGCTTTCAGGCAACAAGACAGGCGAGCCGGTCATCAACTAAAGACGCCGGGTCTGAGCGATAAAGACGGCGCCACTCCTCTACAGCCTTCTCAAGTTCATCCACCAGGAGTTCTAAAGCAGCAGCCTGATGATACCCCTCAAAGTCCCGAATGCTCTCAATGTCACGGGAGAGGACCACTTTCAGCTTTGAGAATGGTACAGGCGAGCCCTTCAAAACTAGGTCGATAGTTCGCTCCAAGCTTCTATAAAAGCTATCGACCAGGTCACCTATGTAATCATTCTCGGCCTCAGCCATTTCTGGCAGGGAGGCAACCTTGGAATAGTCCACCAGCCTGGTCGACGCTGTCGCAGAAGAAGCAGCGGGAACACTGACAGCAGCAGGACCAGCCGAAGGCGATCTCGGCGGAGTCCTCATCGAAACCAGCACGCCAGCCACCGCGGAGGTAGGACTGGCAACCACCTCTTGAGCAGCAGACTCAACCACCAGGGTTGGAGAAGTAGGGCTTGCGATCACCCTCAGTGCCGCACTCGGCAAAACAGTCCGCACCTCACTCGTTGATGTGATTGAGAGTGAGGATACCTCCGGGACTGCCGCCCCTTCAACCTCTGGTCCTTCAGCTGATTTGGGCTGATAAGAAGGCAGGTCGCCATACAGCGCGTCCAACACAGCAGCATCCGCCGTGGCCGAAGCGCTCATGTCACCCCTTGACCCTTCGGGGAGATCTACCGGCTCCCTTGAAGCTGATGCATCTTGAGGCCGAACACCTGTAACAAGACTGCGGTTAGTCGAGACACTACAGAAGAAGCCAAGAGGTTAGGACAATACCAAAGGATGATGTTGCCTCGAACATCTCGTCGGCCGCACCGGTCTCCAGGGGCTCCATCGGAAAATTTTTGCCTGAATCAGCACGAACAACCGGCTCGCTTTCGCTTGCCGAATATCCTGTGGACCACCCGATAGAGCTCGATGCCTCAGGACTTCCTTTAGAAGTCCCAATGCCTGAAGGACCAACATCAGCCGCGCCACTCCCAGACTCTTCCGAGTGAGCAGGGGAACCGGCTGCAGCCCCATAAGTGAATAGGGGATCATAATGTTCCCCTTGTTCTCCAGCTGCCTCAGCTCCTACAATCAAAAAGGATTGATAATAAGTCAATGGGAATGCACAAAAAGGCGTATTATATGACAAACCTTACCCAGACCTGGAGCGAATTCACCACTAGTCGGTTCAGCAACCGACGGTTCAGCTGCTAATGGGGCAGCAGGAGGAATCGCTGTAGAGGGGTAACCCTCTACGACAATCGTAGGAGCTTGGCGATGGGACTTCTTTGCCAATGATTTCCTACGAGAGCTACCCGCCCGCTTTCTCTTGAAGTGGACGTCAGAATCCTCTTCTTCCACTCCTCCCGCACGTCGTGGGGAAGATGTCCCCACCACACCAGAGCCAGCCTCATGAGTATCAGCTCCAGCCCCCGCCACGAAGCGAGGACTCCCTGCATCAGAAGCCTCGCTGTCATCCACAGCGATGAACTCCTCCAAGCCGGGGACACGAACCCATTTGCCTTCCTTCTTCTCAGAGGCCTTCCGCTTCAGTCGCTGAGAGATTAACTTCACACCCGAACTGTTGGCGTTAAATCTAGGAGGTGTGGAGTTGGAAGCCGCGTACCACTGGCAAAAGCACAGGGTCATCGAGAGGCCGGGATCCTGCAGCGGCGTGCGTAGCCACGCCCCAGTGCCATCCGCAGTGAAGAACCGCCAGGCACGGGCCCCATCAATAAGACTCCCCATGAAAGCCAGGTCCGAATTGGGGTTGCCCACGTACAGCTGGTCGTATCCGAATTGGCGGGCAAATCGACTCGGGACGTAGGGTTCCAGGTAGCAGGTATCCCCACTCCTGTACAACAAGTGCGAGGGCCGGATGCTGACCAGCCACTCGAAAATGCCCCGACTCATGGGAGACCGCGCCGACTCTGTATCTCAAAATTCCTCATTGTATCATGCACCCCGAATATGAGGAAAACAGCGGAACAGGCTATAAGCGTCATGACGACGCACTAACTTACGGGCCTCGGCCACGTAAGCTTTCATCCAAGAACAGCCTTCGAATCGGCAGAGAAGCGCCGTTCGAACACCCTGCGGAGGGTCCTCCCCAGCTCCAATCAAGGTAGGGCAGTGTAAGGCGAACCACGCCATCAAGTAGGTGTCTGGCAGACCCACCCTAGGATTGGGTCCATCACAAGGCTGGATAGCACTCTTCCCACGCCTCGACGCCGGTGGCCTACAGAAAGCCTCCGTTAATGCGCGAAGGCCTCTTTGAATACAGCACACCATGGCCGGGAGAAGACCCAGACGGTGGCCGTGGGCCAAGCGAACGGCGGGTAGCAGAACATTCGGGTGGACGATGTCACCCGAGGAAGAAGGCACAACACACTTCTTTAACCAAACGGTTAAGAAACCGGCCAGCAGCGCCTTTCGAGACATAGGCCGACGGGCCTGATGGTGAAAGCTCCAAAGGGTATCACCCTTCTCATAGGGACCAGCGTCTTCTGTTACGACGATATCCCTTTGGAGACGCATCTTCATCCGTTCAACAATATCGCCATTAGCAATTCCGCGACGAGCTGCTTCAGGAGCATTCTTCATGTCTGGGAACAGGTAACTTTCCCAGCTCTTCAAGCTCTTCGAGCTACCCTTGCCACCACCGTGGATGCTGGAACAAATATGCAAGTGGCACATCAACTCCTGATAAGTCTCGAGCAAAGCAGGCTCCTGTTTCTCCAGAATAGCCAACTCCGCCTCGCAGGGAAAGTACTCTTCGTATGGAAGAGACCCGAAAGGTGAAGCAGAGATTTCCCACATCTCATGCAAAGCCATGCCCAGCTCGCCAACCGGGTGAAGAAGGTCCCTGAAGTCGGACAGTACAACTCAAGGATGGCGTAGAAACACGCCACCTTCATCTCAATGCCGTAGCAGGTCGCCCTGACGGCCTCATAGAGGTTCAACTCCTCCAAGTCCTCCTCGAAGTGAGTGAGGATATAGTTGGTCAACTCCGCCCACCATGTCTTAGGAGGATGAACCCAACCGGGAGCCCTGAAGTCAGTGGCAGGGTAGTTCCCGTCAACTGCGCAGAACTGAGTGCCAAAGGTCTGCGCCACAGCCGGGTTCTCTCCCACTGGAAGTTCCCGCGATACCTTCCCAGGGTATAGCCCCATTATGCTGTGGGGAGGGCCCGCCCTCGAATAGCCGGACTGAAAGGTCAATCTCCCAACATGGACGGATTCGACGCTTCGGCTTACGCCCCACGCCATCTTCCGAGCCTGAGTCACATTCACGAAAGAAGATAAAGGAAAGTGCCGCTTAGTCGACGGAAGGTAAAACTTCTCGCCATCCAGTTGAAAGATCCATTGTCCTTCGCCTGCCTGCAACTGGTGATCGGGATCGGATGCGGCATCCCCGAACATAAAGTCGGGCTTTCTGTAAGTCCGACGATCAACATCCTCAAGAGGAGCCGTGGTCAAGATACTCCGTGTGGTTTGCGGATGACCGCCTTGGATGAGTGTATCCCGGACGAGGGAGCTCCGCTCACTGAACAAAGAAGCCTGTCCATGGAATTGCAGGCTGAGATTACCATCTGCTCGACTGGTTAGCCCAAACAGACTGTTCAGGAGACCGAAAGTGTAATGCACTACAAAGACAGAAATGAACTATGATTAGTTCAACAATCAAGTGGATACGAAGACATAAAAATTCACTAAGGCATAGCCTCGCTCGGCGAGCAAGGCCAGCAAGGCGACAACTTCGACGAAGCTTGACCTCGCGGATAAAATTGCATTTTTGCAAAAAAGCGTCCAAAGTACCAACTTCGCTTAAGCAGGAAGTGGTATAGCCCTAACGGCTGACGTCACCAAGAGGGCATCATGGTCAAAAGTCACCCTTCGTGGCCATGACTGAAGGAACAGACCTATATCCTGTTCCTCAACAGGATGGAGACTGTCCGAGTAATGGCTTCGTACGGAAGCCTAAGGAAGAACTGTTCGGTTCTTAATTCCCTTGTGCAAGGAAAATAGGGAGGTTCAAGGAAACGAGTTCCCTAATGAGGACAGATCATATTTGATCGTCCTAATAGCCAAATGTCGGCTCCAAAAGAGAGAGACCACGGTCTCTAATCAGATAGGAAAATCCCTTACCGGTGACTGGTCGCTCGATGACCGGAGGAGGAGGACCCTCCGCTGCAGAAGTCGCCACTTCTTTTCCCGCTCGTCTTTTGGCGCCATTAAAGAGTTGCAAGAGTTCTCAAGGTTCTCTGAACGGAGAAGGAAGAGGAAGAGGGAAAGTCAAGAAATTTCTCTGAAAAAGGAGATCTTTTCCTGCTCAGCCCGATCGGGCTTTTATAAGCCAATCAGCGCCTGAAACGAGGCCTTGAAAAGGGCGTACGCCGCCGTTTCGAATTAATTTGAAACGCCGCCCAAAGCGCCTTCCCGAGAAGCGCTGGTTCAACTCCACTAAGGGTTAACTTCGCACTGGAGCAAAGTGCGGACTTTGCACAATCCTTAAAGGACTTCGCCGAGAAGCTTACCTTAACCCTCTAAAAAGGCGCTGACATGCCAGTCTCGCGAAGATCACTAAAAGAAAGGACTATCTCCTTAACTCCGCATACAGTTTTGCCCCGCTATGGCCAAACTCTCAATGAAAGCAAGCAAAAATCAGATGATTAGAAGATGAACTTTCATTGATTTAAAAGGAAGGGTACATTGATATTACATCAAAATTGTGTTTCGTACAACACACCCAGTTGCTTAACAAGGTCATCCGCGCAAAAGGCATACAAGTGGTTTTATCCGCTTCTAAGTCAAACCGACTGGACAAAGAAGGCCTTCCTCCTGCACAGGGCTATAATCAGTGGTGCCGCAAGGACACGGTCATTATTCTCCACAAAAATGGCAGATCTTGCCAGGCCATTTTTGTTGAAGCCTGGCAATAGAAACCTATCGCCGCCAACACGATGGATCACGTATAATGGGAATCGGCAGTGATACCAGTGATCTAACGGGTGTGAGGCCCGCTTTCCCGAAGTGGATCGCCCCTATAGGCCACCAAAGTTGAAAGTTGGCAATGATGCCGGCGATCCCACAGGCAACGCCCACTATCTCGAAGCGGATCATCTCCGACAAAGCGGCTACCAGCCTCACCTCAGAACGAATCATCTCGGATAAAAGGCTGCCAACAGCCTCTGGGACACGCACCCGTCGCCCCAAGTTGTTCCTCCTGCTTAAAAGTAAAGCTTCAACTGGGGAAGCATAAGGCAATTTTATGGTTCCTTCCATCAAGTCACTGAACTGACGAGCATAGCCCACTGCAAGGCAAATCAGAACAGATTAGCAATTAAGCACAGAAAAACTGCAAATTAGAATTTTTTTAGGTCAAAGCAATCCAATTTCAGTAAAAGCAGAGGACAAGCCTCGCCTGCACAACACTGATGGGCTGGCTCAGCAAACGCCAAGTCCAAGCCTCGCCTATATGGCTAGCCAGACTGACCCCGTGGGATACAGTCTTAGCTCTGCCTATATGGCAAGACTGGCTCAACTATTGAAGAGACCAAGTCCCAAGTTCTGCAGCGGACTTAACATGCAGTGATCTTTCAGGAAGCTATGCCAAAATCCTTCTCTACAGATCAGTCAATTGCAAGATAAAGAGTAAGGGAAACTAATCCCTGAAGCAGCTGTTAAAGCTAAATTAAGGGAGATGAATTCCCTAAAATCAGTGAAGTCGTTGAATGATCAAGACTTACTGGTCCTTGGCCGGATAATGACCAGAGTGGGCATTCCCACTAATTCAGAGATCTGAGTATCTCTCTCAACCAAGAGAAGAGAAGAAGAGCAGATCACTTCTCTCTTCAGAGGACCTCAAGTGTCCTATTTATAGGCCCCATGGCCTGAGCGCTGCCGCCTCAAGCGTGGAAGCACGAGCGCATTTAAGGCATTTACTGCGCCTTGAGAACATGGACGACTTCCCTTGGAACCGTGCGAAGGGAGAAAACGTCTCCCTCACAAAGGCATTTATTGCGCCTTGAAGAAAGGGAATATCCTCCCTTGGAAACGTGCAAATCAGAGAATATCTCCCTCGATCAGCACGAAGAAAGGAGTAATCCTCCTCGTAACCAGCCCACGGTAGTTGGTCTCGGGAAAGCGACAGATGTTCCAGAGCGAACTTATCTAGCTGCGAAGCTACCCAGACGCAAGTCTACATGATTCCTCGGCGAATCTACATCCCAAAGTAGGATTCAAAGCGAAGCTGAACTCAACCATCATGGCGACGTTCATACTCCACACACCACCGATCAAAGCAATTCAAAGTGTTTCGAAGCCTGAGTTATTGCAGACTCTCGAAAACTTTGAAGGGGGTCTTATTGACACTTAAAAAGACAAGATTCTTATTGGTTTAAACAATGTCTAAACTTGTTGACATTTACAAAAGACAAGTGACAGACGAGCTGAAGACCAGTTTTCACCCATCTCCGAGGGACAAAGAAGCAACTTGGACTCCACTGATCCAGCAAGCAGACAGTGAACCCGGATTGTTTCTAAACAGACCTCAGCAGGTCTAAGGTGCTAGCACTTAGCATCGCATGAGCCCAAAGGGATAGCCTCGCCTGAGAGGCTAACATCACTCGACTTCGCCTTGAAGCCATCCAAAGCCTCGCCAGGAAGCTAACTCGCAACTTTGCCAAAGAGGACTTCCAGCTCCGCGAAAGGGTTTCTTTCGGACTTCGCCAGAAGCTGCCTCTAGCTCCGCTACAAGCTCAATGCGGACGACTCCGCTATGAATCTGCCACGGTCAACCTTTGACCAATCAAATCTCCGGATGAGATCGGATCTAATCAGATCAAATCCAATTAAGATCAAATCAGAGATCAAATTTGGCAGTTGATTGCCACAATCTCTTGACTCTTCTAAAACGAGTAAGAAGATCAGGAGAAATCCTCCAACGATATGGAAAGGATCAAAACAGATCGAGAAGGTCCACCGACCTGCCAATTCTAGCTTCGCAGAAGCTGATCCTAGCCTCACAGTAAGGCTACTTTTCAGATTTAAACAGATTTGATTCAATCTGTTTCCATATCTTCAAGGGACGATTATACCCTTGCTCTCCCTATAAATAACCCGCCAGGGGTACAAGGAGAAAGAGGGATCGAAGACGAAAAGAGGACTCCACAAGCAGAGGCTTCTTCATAAGCACCGTGCGCTCTCGAATTCAGAGACCTTTTAGAGAATTGCTTTCTCTAACCAGGGTGTTGATGCCCTAACATCGTCCTTCTTCTCAAGGAATCTCCGGAACCAGGCGAGAAGGAATTCCTTATTGAAGGCGATTTTAAGAAGCAGCAAGAGGGTTCTACCAACCTTCTGTTCTCTGATTCCCCGAACCAGGCGAGAAGGGAATCTCATCGCTCGCATCGTCAAAGGGACAAAGTGGTCGCGCGCTGACCAGACTCCTATCGACACACTTCTCTAGAATCTCTGAGGAGATCTACTTATAATCTTTTTAAGAATACTTGTAATTTAGCTCCTCAAACTCTTTTTTGTAAGTTTTTCCCCTTTGCAAACATAATGGAAAACAGCACTCTGTAGAACTAACCCGGGTCTGATATGTGAGTACCAAGACCCGAACAAAGGAGAGACCAAATATCACACGTTCCTAACATTATTACTGTTTGTTTGTTTTATGTTATTCATCCGATCCATATGCTTTTTTATGTGCTACCAGCACACATACATCCACTTATGAATAAGATGAGTTATTATTGGAAACTGATAAATCTGATGGTTCATATTTATAGTGGGTCCCGTCTCTACCCGGGACTGGCTCAGGAGTACAGGCTACTGCTTCCGGGGACTTATCATTATGCGCCCCACACGACACTTCAGAAATATGACCATTATAAATATGACATCATATCAGTTTCCATCAGTTTCTCCCACCCCAGTGTAAGTTGAGTATTTCATTATATATGTTGCCCAAAGATAATGTCCACAAGTGAATACAGTAATCCAATAATCATGATTATCTAACTACGAGGATTAACAGGAGTATAATATCAGGAGTCTCCCTGTTATAGGGGTTCAGGAATACATGAGCTCAGGAGTACAGGAGTGCAGAAGTTCAGGAGTACCAAATATCTTGTAACAGTATAATAATCATGTCAAGTCCCCATAAAAGTAATAAGCATGAATATGCAATATAATACAGGTGCCAGGTATAACAGTAACCAGTCAGGTGTCACATCAGGTCAAGTGTACTAATATCAGGTGATAGCATGTTAAGTGAGTGATAGCATGTCAAGTACCGGTGTCGGATATCAAGGGTCAAGTATAACATGGCAAGTACCGGTGTCAGATATCAAGTGTCAAATATAGCATGGCAAGCACCGGTGTCAGATATCAAGTAATAATAGTGTCAGATATCAAGTGATAAGCATGGTAGGTAACGGTGTCAGATATCAAGTGTTAAGCATGGCATGGTAAGTATCAGGTGTATACATGTGAGGGTCAGGTAACTAATATGTCGGTGAGAGTCACAACAACAAATATTAGGTATCAACCGGTCACATAACAAGGTACAGGAGAACGGTATAAACCTTTCAAACTCTTCACAATCATTTTTATAATAATAATAAATTTATCTTTTAATTAGTTATGCGAAGCCAAGAAAGCGGGAGCAGATCTAGACATACCCGGTATAATACCGGTTCGACAAAGTATAATAATGGCGGGAAGCTATTTATAAAGCATGATAATCATTTATATAACATATACTAACTTGCATAAAGAGATATCATATATTAAAAGCAAGATAATAATTATTAGACATGGAACGATGGTAATAAAGTAAGAAATATACTCGCCTAATATCGGAATGAAATTCCGAGAAAAAGTCCGAGAAATCTGCTAACACGTGCGAGCAAGCCACTAGCCCATACTATATATTAAAATATACAAATATATATATATATATATATATATATAATAAATATTATAAATATATTAGAGAGGAATGAGAGAGGAGGAGGAGAGAGGAGAGAGAGAGTATATGGTTATTTTTAGAAGAGGAAATAGGAATTAAAAGGGGAGGGGTATGATTGTAATTATAGGGAAGTAATTTGGGGGAGAGGTGGAGGGTATTTAGGCAAAGGGATTAAAATGGTTATATTGGAATGAATAAAAGAAAGAAAGAATAAAGGAAAAGAAAGAAGGAAAGAAAGAAGGAAAGAAAAAGGAAAGAAGGAAATGGAGGGAGAGGGGGCGGCCGGCGGCCTGGCGCCGCCGCCGCCACCACCAGGGGGCGCGTGCGGCTTAGCCGGGGAGGAGAGGGTGTTGGTGGGGTGGGATGGTTGTTTAATGGAGGTGAGTTTGAGATAAAGGATCTTGGTGAAGTAAAGAAGGTGCTAGGCATGGAAATTGAACGAGACCGAAGGAGTGGCAAGGTGAGCTTGACACAAAAGGGATATTTACAAAAGGTACTTTAGAGGTTCAACATCGATAAGGATACGAAATCTGTAAGTACACCACTAGCTCCTCATTTCAAGTTAAAAGCCACTATGTCTCCAAAAACTATTGAAGAACGTGAGTGCATGACTCGCGTGTCATATGCTAGCGTAGTTGGTAGTCTGATGTATGCAATGGTGTGTACACGACTAGATTTGTCACAAGCTGTCTCAATGATTAGTAGATACATGCACGATCCTGGACAGGATCATTGGGAAGCAGTAAAGTGGGTTCTACGGTACATTAAAGGTACCATAGATATTGGATTGGTATTCGAGAAGGATTCCACAGGGAAGCAAGAATGTATCGAATATATTGACTCCGATTATGCAGGAGACCTTGACAAACGCCGGTCCACAACGGGGTATGTATTTACATTATCTCAAACACCGGTCAGTTGGCGCTCTATTCTACAGTGTACTGTCACATTATCTATTACAGAAGTTGAGTACATAGCCATGACGGTGACTATGAAGGAGGCAATTTGGCTTCAAGGGTTGCTCGATGACTTGGGGATTGAACAAGATTTGCTGAAGATCAATTGTGATAGTATGAGTGCTATCTATTTAGCAAAGAACCAGGCGTATCATGCAAGGACGAAGCACATAGATGTCAGGTTCCACTTTGTTCGGGAGATTCTTGATGATGGTGATATTGAGTTACTGAAGATTCACACAACAGAGAATCCCGCCGATATGCTTACAAAGGTGGTGTCAGGAGTAAAATTTACACATTGTAAAGCATTGCTCCATATCCTTCCTATCGCATGAGCTTATTGAAGCTCCTTTGGATGAACTACGGATGGCTTGATCCTTGGGCAGGGTACGTAGGCAGCCATACTGGTGCAACCACTTTCGAGTCGACAGATCCTATGCTTATATCAGCTCAAATTTGAGAAATCTTCACCGAGGTGAAGAATTATAGGAAGAGAGGATCAACAACCATCAACGCCAAAGACGAAGACCAACAGCAGTTACCGGTCAGTCAACCGGTGTGTAACAAAGTGCACAGGCAATAATGGTCGACCGCCCGGTCGATCGCAGCAGAAGGACGATCGACCGACTTACATTGGTTTTGCTCTCGGGTTGAAGCGGTCGATCGCTCGGTCGACTGGGACTTGAGTCAGTCGACCGGCCGGTCGACCGACAGATGGATCCTTCTAGATTTTGGATTTCTTTTCTGAATTAAAAATGAGTCCAGTATGAGGTTTCCAATTCTTCTGGGTCTCCTTGGCTATAAATAAAGGGACAGAGTTCTCTTCATATGTACTGCATGAAATTGTATTGGTTATTGAATCAATAAAGCACTCTCTCTCTTTCTTGCCCCGAGGACGTAGGCAAAATGCTGAACCTCGTTAAATCTTGTGTTTTGTTTTTCTTTCTATTGTTTTCTTGTTCTTATCATTGGGTGGTACTTCTCTACTGCATCTGTGACTAAAGGGTTTCTCATTGATTGTTGATCTGCGCACAACACTCCCTCCTTCTCTCTTCCTCCTCTCCATGTATGTCTATCTCTCTTTCTTTCTCACTCTCTCTTCCTTTCTTTCCTATTGGACCCCTACAATCCAAACCTAAACTCGTTTCAAACACAACCACACCCGCATCCACTTCATAAAAAAGGGAAAGGTGGTTTAAGTCATGAACTCGCTTTGGATATGACCAGTTTCATTAATAAAGGTAAAACTATGTTCAACTCCATGATAAATAAAGTTATTTTATTCTGGACCTTATAGTTTATAGCTCTGACCCGTTAATATTTGTATTAATGTTTGGGTGATATTTTGGCCATCCGAAACCCCGATTCGAGAAATTCTGGAGGCATCAGATTCGTGAAGACCAGAGCTATGCATCTGCGAGTTTATTTTATTAAGTATTTTTCTGTCATTCAATTTAATCATGAGTGTTTATTTTATTGGGTTATTTTATTGGTTCATTTTATTATGTCATTTCAGGTGAGTGTTTATTTTTTTTCTTTTATTTGTTTACTTTATTAGCGATTGTCCTTATTTATTGTATTAATGATGGTTTGAATTTAATTTGGTTATTTCATTAAGTCTATCGATTTAAATTGCATGAGTGTTTTAGTTAATCCTGAGTAAATAATTATGTTTTATTGTTATTAATGAGATCATCCTATCTATCATTTCATGTGATGGTATTGTTTTAATTTTAATAAATTGAGTGTCGGTTATCTTGGTATGTTGTATGTGATTACTAATCCATTAGATTTACGAGATTGACAGCTAGTGATGAATCCTATTTATTTATTTATAATTCTAATAGAAATGCAATGGATTTTCTATAGAAGATTGTTATTATTATGAGGAAGAACAGACACATTATAGATAATGGATTTGATATATCATTGATATTTAATATATGTGGAATCAGTATTTTTGTCACGGAGATGTGTGTTTCTCTTTATCGATTTGTAATATTATTTGATTTATTGGATCTTTTGATGTTTGGATTGATCAGTGAACTTTTATTGGAGTGGAATTGACTTAAAATTATGGCTAAGTGCAAACTGAATCAGTGTGAATCTGTGGGTTGCATGGATATATAGTGGATTCATTGCCTTGGTCTTTAGATGCGTGGACTTTACCTGAGATATTTACTAGACTTGATCTTTTCGTGTTTGGTGATAATTTAAAAAATGATATAATTGGATCTTGAGGTTGATTGTTTAATGATCGTTGTTAAATGTGTGGATTCTCTTGTGAATTATTTATCAAATTTGATCTCCTTTATTTGGTGATAACTTAGACGAAAATTAAATTAGATATTGAGTGTTTATTTAAATATGACATAGCTTTATTAAAAGATTGGATATTAGATTTGGATCCATCAGTGAGCGTGTTGAAATAGAGTTGACTTGCAGTTGAGGAATATGTGCAGATTGGATTTGCCTGAGTTAGTGGACTACATACTTATGTCGTTGATAATTACAATAGTGATTGGATCTTATGTTTGAGCTTGATTAAAGTGGGACTTGATCGTTGATCTTAATGTAATTGGATAATGAGGATTGGTTGGGTGTAGTTGAGTATTTATTTCAATTTGTTGGGATTTGGATACTATTAATCCAAAGGCCTTTCAGTTTTGTTTTGATGATAAGTAACTTGTGAAATTAAGTTACTAATGATCTTGTGTTTATATAGTTTCAAATATTGATCAAGATCTTAGTAGGTGTTTAGCTTCAACAAAGGATTCAAAGTCAAGTTTTGAAGTTATCACGTGTTGATTTAAGAGCTCGTGCTTCAAGATCGCATGTAGAACTCAAGAGGAGTCAAGCTCATAGATCGAATTTGGATCGAGTCGTCTTGGAGACGAAGATCTACAAGAAGACTAGTATCTAAGTTTGTTTAGTTTATTATTTAGATCTTGTGTAAGGATAGTTTAGTTTTGATATACTCAAGTATACACACACACAAAAGTTTAAATAGTTTTTTGTTTCGGTTTAACCATTTTAGATTTTTCAAGAATATATATATCGATTACAATTAAAGAAGTTTACATGATTTATATGTATATTGTATTTCATCCATGCACATTGTTGCTTCATAATGTTTAGAAAAACTTATTTTGTTGTTTCTAGTTTATGCTTTTAAGTTTTGTTAAAGTCAAAACTTATTTTAAGCTTATTATCAAAAATAAGTATATTTTATCTTATGTGTATTGGATAATTTCCATACATACTATGCTTTAAAAGTGTTTTAATATCTTATTTTTGCTTTTGAACAAGTTTTGAAAAAATCAGTTTCTCATTTTGAAGTTTATTTTTGAAAAATATGGTTCTTGGTTTAAGCTTTAAATTTTATGCTTCAAAAATAGTTCAAATTGTTTGTAATATGTGTTGATTTTTGATCACACATATTTGTACTTCAAAGTATTTCAATGAACCTATTTTTGTGAAACTTATGAGATTTAATGGGAATTTAAAAGCCCAAATATTTAATCCTATAATCTCATATTTGGGCTGTTGGCGGTCGATTGAACCAGGGCTCGATCGACTGGTCGGTCGACCGATGTGCACAAGAACGTACACAAGGCCTTAGCCTATGGGCCGGTCGACTGACTGGATCAACCCAACTCTCGGGTTAGTCCCGGTCGACCGAATGGTCGACTGCCAGGCCGGTTGCCTAGGGGCGGTCGACCGATAACCTCAAATGGTCAAAAATTCGACCGTTGGTTGGTCGACCGGGCGGTCGACCGACAGGCCTGTCTGGGCCTGTTTTGACCTTAACGGCTATATTTTTCAAACCCCTATAAATATGAGTTTTTGAGGCCAGTTTTCTATAAGATTTCTAATAGCAATTTTTCTCACCTTCTCAAGGATTTTTAACAAAGTTTTCGAAAGAAGTTTATAAGCCAAAACTCTTATCTTTTATTTGTTTTCAAAGTTTTGAAAAATAAAAAAAATCAAGGTTTGAAAATTTTAGTTTTGTTCTTCAATTTCATATCTATCAAGAAGTTTTTCCTAAGTATTTTCTTTGTTGATTCTTTTCCAAATACTTTGATTTCTCACATACTTTAGCCACTCAATTAAAAATCTATCCTTTAGGATCTTTATTTTGTGAGAAAACTGTTTGTGATTTCTTTAGATCACCAAGTGCTATTTGTGATCATTGGATCACCAAGTTGTATTTTCTCTTTGCTTTGTGCTTAGGCTTTGTGCCTACCTCTTGTGTAGAGGTGTGAGAGAGAGTTGAAGTTATGTACTCCCGGTATGTAAGTTGTAATTCCTCGGTGGAGGTGTCTTTGTAGAAGATCCAATAGTGAATAGTTGAAATCCTTCTGTATAAAGGCGGGGACATAGAGCAGTGACTCGAACCTCGAAACATATCCTCTTATCTGCGTTTGGATATTTTCTCTCAACTCTCCCTTTATATCTTGCATTATTATTCTTACTCATATATATATACATGCTATATATTGTTTGTGCACTCATACTTGTATTGAATCAAGAGAGCTATTGAAGTATCTCAACTCATAATTTAGAAGAATTGTGAGAAGTAGTTTTAGAGTCCTTCACGGGAAATCGAACTCACTCTTGGTCATGCTTTATGTGTTTGCAATTAGTTTTTAATTCCGCACTATTTGTCACTAGATTATCATTACACTTATTCACACCCTCTAGGTGTACTTTCAATTGGTATCAGAGATAGCGCTCCTGATATTCGGTTTAACCACTTAGAGTGTGATCCTTTATTGCTAATCTAGTATTTATCTTGCACATGCACACATTTTACACTTATGAATTTTCTTGCTTCTCCCATGTATGATGTTTTCAACATTGACATGTAAAAATTTAAAATGAGTGCTTATCTCAAAACCCTAGGATTGCATGTTTATCTTGCTACTATCAAGAAATCTTATGTCAGTAATGACAAGTACTTAGAGGCTAATGCACAAGCCATGGATGCACTAAAGCACACACTTAGTAAAGAACATCTTTCTTTGATTTCTTATTGTGATTCCGCTTTTGCAGTGTGGAACACATTGACCTCTCTCAAGGAACAAATGACAAATGTTTTGAAGAAGGAACCCATAGTAGATGAGTCCGAGCAAACGTGCTATACGGTCAAAGGGAGTGACTCCCTTGAGGTAAAATCGGATACTCATCTTGATAATTATGCTAGCTCTTCCAATGATCATGATAGTAGTATGGATGCACATACTTTAAATGAAGAAGTTTTCATGTTTTGTGAAAACTTGCTTTTAAAATACAAACTTTTGAAAACTAAGAGTTTTTAATTATAAGAAGAAAATAAAAATAGATCTAATAGAAAATACATACTTAGAGAAGATGCACCCTGAAGTTTAACAGTAATGGAAGAGAAATTGATATTTTATAAGGCGTCATGTTCTACCATAACTGCATCCTAAAAATTTTGGATATAAATTGATCATATATGTCAACATCCTTGGTCTGACCTACACCATTTGTCACTATAAAACTCCAAAACTTATTCTTATAGAAATGAATGTTTGTTGGGACAAGGCACTGTTGATAAATCATCTACTTGCCCTTTGAGTTCAGTATGCATGGTAGGATCTGAAATCACACCTAGAGGGGGTGAATAGGTGTAATGCTAATCAATGCACAAATTAAAAATGAGATGATGCAATGGTCACTCAAAGTAAGATTAGAAGCCGTATACCCTGTGAAGGGCTCTGAACTTCTTCCTACTGATTCCTCTAAATAAGAGTTTGAGGTGCGCAATGCAATCTTGTTGCAAGAGTATAGATCGACAATATAAGAATGAATAAATAGAAAGTAAAAGACACAAGTAAACCAATGGCAAACATAGAGATTTGTTTCGAAGTTTGAGCACCCAGCTCTACGTCCCTGCCTTCACCCAGAAGGATTTCCGATCCACTAGAATTTTCACAAAGGATTACAATCACTAAGGAGTACCCAACTCCTCAATCACACTCCTCTAGTCCAGAGGTAGTGTAGCCACAAGTACAATAATCACTTGGTGATCAAAAGACCACAAACTCTCTTTTGAAAAACTTTTCTTTACAAAACCTTAGAGAATAATATGTAGGATTGAAGCTCAAGATTTGTAAGTGAAAATAAAACAAAGTAGAAGAGAGATTTGATTCAAAATCTTCAGAAATAAAATAGAGATTAGAGCACAACAACTGAGAGTAAAACACTTCTTTCAAGAATACTTAAACTTTAAAATCTTTACAATAGTTGTTGTGATTCACCTCAACCCCAACCACCCCTATATATAGGATTTAGGTAGGGATTTAAGGGTAAATATCTATTTGGACTAAGCAGGTATATTTTGACCAAAATCCAGCCTAATCTACATTTTAAGATAAAAATCACATTTTAAAACAGGTTTAAAAAACTAGCCGTTTGGCCAAAAATGCATAGCACGGTAGACCGGCCGGTCGACCGGTTTTCAAATATTTATGACCGTTGGCTGACTACGATCGACCGCCTGGTCGACCGGCTCAAACTGAGAGTTTAGGTCTGTCAGTCGGTCGACCGCACGGTTGACCGAATGGGGTCCGGTCGACCGGGGAACGTGCACACATGCACACCCCATGGGTCAGGACTGCCGTCGATCGTTCTGACCTGTAACAGAGCCGGTCGACCGCCCGGTCGACCGCAACAGGTCATAATCAGAAAACATGTTAGAAATTTGATTTGAAGATATGTTATTTTCAAAGGGATTTTGTAAAGGCTTTGTAAAATATAATATTCTAAATATGCATATACTGAAATAGGACTTAAAGTATTTTTATCAAGAATCAAAAATAATCTTTTGAAAACACGTGCAATTTTGTGTGTGTAGGGTATTTGAGCTTCAATGCTATATGCTATTTTTTAACAAACTAAAAACACAATGATCCACAGGTAGGTGTCTCTGAACTGTGCTCTTATCCTATGAGTGAGTCCTCTTGAGCCATCAACCTTGTAACATGCTTGAGAACTCTTGAGTTATCAATACCGGTATCAACCTGAAATTCATTCTTGAACCTTTATTAGTACCAAATAGTTTTTATATATTTTGTTATCATCAAAACGCATAAATCGGATAGTGTAACCTTTGGGCCAACAATCTCCCCCTTTTGATGATGACAAAATATATAAGCTATAACACAAGATATAGAAGGGAGGTAAAAACTTTCCCTCAAAAAATACTATATTAAACAAGTATACTATACTAAAACATGAAACCATAATGAAAGAATAAACAAGAAAACATATAAGCTATAACACAAGATATAGAAGGGAGGTAAAAACTTTCCCTCAAATAATGCTATATTAAACAAAATACTATACTAAAACATGAAATCATAATGAAAGAATAAACATGAAAACATATTCTTTGATATAAAACACACTTATTATTTGAGAACAAAATACAAACACAAACACACATATAATGACAAACATATTTCTCCCCCTTTTGTCATACATCAAAAGAAAAGGGTGAAAACAAATCAAACGATAAAGATATATATATATATATATATATATATATATATATATATATATATATATATATATATATATATATATATGCGATATATATTCATAAAGAGGAGAGACGTTAAGTTAACTCTCCCTGCATACATGCATTTATATGAAAAGAGATGACTAAACCCTAACCACATAAAGCATAATATACAATGTATAAAAGGAGATGTGAAGTGCCTACTACACACGTGTACTACATACCAAAGAAAGCTCAATCACTTTAATATGAAATTGAAATCACCTAGAGGGGGGGTGAATAGGTGATGGCTATATGAATTATGGCAATAATGCGGAATTTAAAATTTAACACACAAATAGCACAAATATAGACTTGCAATAAATAGAACAATAAGGATGCAAGAATTAAAAGGAGTAGAGTTGAGAGAAAATTCGAGCAAACGCAAACGCAAGGATGTGTTTCCGAGGTTCGAGCCACGCTCTACGTCCCCGCCTTCACACTTGAAGGATTTGCACTACTATCGTTGATCCCACCGGATCGCCAATACAAGGACACACTTGTCCCTACACTTGTGATGCCGCAACACCACCCGAAGCTCACTAGCTCCCTTGAGGCCGATGCCTCTACAACTTCACTCAATAAGAAAGGTGATCACACTTGATCAAAATAGCTCACTTGCACAATCCTAGAACCAATGATATAGATGTAGAGCTTGGGATTGTGGTGTGCAAAAACTAGAGAGAATGTAGAGGAATAGGCTACAAGTTGGGTGTTGGGAATTTAGGCTTTGAAAAATCTTTTGTAAAAGAAAGGAATTGAAATTCTTTCTAAAGCTCTTGTGAAATCTTTTGGAATTACTTTGCAATAGTTGTCTTATCAATATGAGGTGACCCTCTATTTATAGGGGTCAAAAACAGCCTCACAAAATCGTTGGTATCAAATCCTAAAAGAGAATCAGCCAGAAAAAATAGCTGTTGGAACTGTCAGAAAATCTGACAGTGTCCGGTCGACCGGGTCGGTCGACCGCCAACGGTCAAAAATCCGACCGTTGGGGCTCTGCGGTCGACCGGGTCGGTCGACCGAAAAATCCTGTGAACACAAATGTGTCTCGGTCGACCGGGGCGGTCGACAGATATACACATGCACAGTTTGTGCACATCGGTCGACCGGGCCGGTCGCCGGTTACTGTAAGTTCTGAAAAATCAGAACTTCCAGAACCAGAAATTGGGTTTTTGGTTTTAGGTCTTGGGTTAAATTTTTAGAACTTGTAAAAACATAGAGTATGAGCATATGTCATGCTTCTATCATGTTAAAATAGTTTGATAAAAATCCTTTTGATAAAAACTTGTTTTTCCATAAAATGTTTTTCCAAAACTATTGTCTTTCTAAAAAGCTTATTTCCAAACATGTTCACCTTAAATCTAAGTTAGAAATGAAAATTGAAAATCTTTTTGAAGTTATGAACCTAAATAAAAGGTGTGTGTGTGTGTGATAATCCCATAGCTCTACTTCTAATATCTAGTTTTGACAAAATATCTAAAATAAAAATAAAAATACAAATCTTGTTTTCTTCATAGTCTATGCTAGTTCTTTTTCTTCGTAGTCTTGACTCGTTCTTTTCTTCAATATCTTATTCCCGAAGCTTCCTATTGTGCTTTAGCTTGGGAATGCAAATCCTGGGCGAACTCCAAACGTGTGAGTCTTTAAGTGGAGTCGTCAAAACCTATTCTTGAACCTGAAATCCTTTTAAACAAAATTATTAAATACATAACTAAATATGTTTTGTTATCATCAAAATAACTGGGATAATGGCCTTTGGGCCAACAATCTCCCCCTTTTTGATGATGGCAAAACATATGTAGTTATCACAAAATATTTTGGGTAGAGACTTCAAATGAAGCTCCCCCTCAACACATGCATATATAGGAAAACATATGTAAATGATAAACACCATATTTCCATGCCAACAAATGATACTAAATACTCATGTCATAGAATAGATGAAGGAAATGAGTTCATACATGACATAGATAAGAGATACACAAAAAAAAAAGATACGCATAAAGTAAATAACCATGTCCATGTCCACAACACATAATAAAAATACATGTCCAAAACAAAATAAAAGTAAATACTACATGTCCAAACACAAATACTACATGTCCAAACACAAATAAAGTACTACATCACAAAATATCTCTCTCAAGATAACTCTCCCCAAATAACTCTCCCCCTTTTTGACATCATCAAACAAGGGGAGGTCACTCAGCAGCATCATCATCGTCGTCCTCCTCGTCGTCGGCATGCTCAGATGAGCTCTGTGCAGCAGAGCCCTCAGCCATCTTCTTGTCACCACCATCTTCTTCCCTGAGGAAGAAGCAACCTCCTCTGGATCCATGCCATCAACTCTGGTGCGCGGTGGTGGAACAGAAGAACGAGCTCTGGGAGGGAATGGAGGACCGGTGGCTGGGAGTCGACAAGCAATCGGAGTACGGTCAGGAACGAGCATGTCAAACTTTGTGAAAAGAGCCTGAACTGAACGTCCACGAATCTCATGGACTCAGCAAAATAGGACATGTCGTTTCGGATCTCCGCCCAAAAAGCAGCATCCTGAATGGAACGAGCATCCATCTCCGCACGAATAGCTGCGTTGCACTGCTCGACCCATGCCTGGTGCGCCTCGATCTGAGAGCGGACCTCCGAAGAGAGAAGGGCCTGAAACTCAGGAGGAAAAACAGGGGCTGAAGAGGAAGAAGATCCTGGTGCAGATGATGAGCCAGGACCAGCAGGAGGAATATGTGGTTGCACAGGAGCGTGTCTACGCAGCTGGGCTTCCATCATCTTCAGGACAACTCCGTTGATGTTGGTCAAGGGATTAGAGGGACTTTCAGCAGATAGATCAAAATCAAGAGCCCTAAGAAGATGGGTAATTAGCATGCCGTAGGGCAAGCTCCTACCCGCAGTACGAATCTGATCTGAAGCCATGTGAGAAGCTATGACTCTAAGAAAGTTTATCTTAATGCCTCGAAGAAGGCAATAGATAATCAATGGTACGAAACCCCTAGCGTGGCTATACTCACCATGTTTGGGGACAATGTTGAAGAAAATAATTTTGGCCAGGACTTGGGATTGGAGAGTGTACCTACTCACAACCTCATTTCTAACCAAGCCGGGGTTGTCATCCCCGTAGATTAGAGTGGATGCGGTGAGCGAAGACTCACCCTCCGGAAATTCAAAGTCATGCAGGTCATGGGTATACACATCCGCTCCACCAGTGGAGAGATGCAGAATTCTAGCAAACCGACCGATAGAAATGTCGATGTCCCTACTTAAAACTCTAGAGGTGATACGATTACCATCAAATTCGAAATTTGCATAAAAATAAGGAACAAGAGATGTGTAAACTTGCTCCTTGATGGTCAAGAATTCAACTAAATTGTTTGTCTGCAGGATGTGAGGAATATTCAAATGTACGAAATCTTGAATAACAACAAACCTCCCGAGTTAATGTTCCTCGTGGAAAGATGGGAGTACCGATCAGCAGCAAGATCATTTAGGAAGAGCCGAACGGGTCTAGGAGCCTGAGATGAAGGTTGAGCAACAGCCTTCCCTTTCTCAGTTCGATTTCGTTTCGGCATGATGAGTAAAAGTGAATTTTTAGGTATAAACAAGTTAGGGCACGATCTAGATAGCTAAGTAACCTAATGTATTGACAATAGAAGGAAGATTACAAAGCTAGAAGTGAAGAACCACAAGAAAAATCAAATTTTTACCTTGAGGTGAAGAACTGAAACCCTAGACAGAAAAATCCGATTTTCTGCAAATCTGGCGGATGGATCGACTTGAAACTGAAGATCTGGCACTTGAAGAAGGAATAGGAAGTGGGTTATAAGGGATTTGAGATCGGTTGAGAGATTGGAGAGAAAAAGAAAATTTTGGAGAAGGAGGGAGTCGGGTTCGTCGGCTGAGTGAGAGAGAGAGAGAGAGAAAAAAGTGAAAAGAAATAACAGATATAGGGCAGAATTCGACGATCGGTCGACCGGTCCGGTCGACCGAAACAACCCGAGAGTTCTGAATTTTCAGAACGGTCGACCGGTCCGGTCGACCGAATTATCCCGAGAACTCTGCTGGCTTGAGCGGTCGACCGGGACATATAGTCGGTCGACCGATAACAGAAAAGAAATAAAAATTTTCTTCTCAGGCAGAGTCGGTCGACCGGGGCTTTAGAGGTCGGTCGACCGGCTTTGCCTGAAATCTGTTAACAGCATCTGGCCCAAAAAAAATTTTAAAGAAATTTGTAGTCAAAATAGGTATGACATATTAAACATTTAGGAATACACCAACAGGTTTTAAATCTTCATTAAGTAATTACAACATCAAAATTCATGCAATCCCTTTTTAATTTTATTTTCATATTTAAACAACGATTTTAAAGATGTTGAAGCCGAATACCCAGTGACGGGTTCTGAACTTCATCCTCTTGATTCCTCTTGAATGAGTTGAGGTGCGCAATTGCCATCTTTAAGGTGTTTGTTTAAATAGGAAATTTTACAAATGTTTATTTTTATTTATGAAAATAATGTGTATATGTATACAAGTATATGATCACAAATTATAAACTATACATGTGGACATACAATAAACAAGGCATGAAACAAAAGATATAGAAGTTAACACAAGGCACATATACAATATGATAGAAAAGTAGTTCTATACAAGCATATATCAATAGAGTATAAACGCAAACTATCAATTCTATACATATGTATACATGACTAAAATTCAAAAACTTTTAAATGGAGATGTTACCAATTGAAGGGCAATCTCCAAAATAGGTGCCTTCACGATAGCGATGCATGCACGATTTGTTCTTTAAGCTCCGATGCATCAACCACCCGGGCACCACTTCCTCCTAAGTCTTGGAGGGTGTAGATCCACCTATACCTGTATCATTTAAATTCGGTGGCTCTTTTGGTACCCAAATCTTAGTGGGTCCTTTGGGGTTAGATCCGGGACGAACCCAAACAAATTTATTCTTAACATTGTTCTTAGCATAACAAAACTTTTCCAAATGGCCTTTGCGGCCACAATACGTGCAAATAAAAATTCTACCACTATTGTACATAAAAGCATGGTTATGTGTGTGTGCATGTTTATGTGTAGCATGTTTATGATGAACATGTTTCCCTTGGGCTACTCCCTTAGGAAATTTAGATGCAAGCTTGTTAAAATCAAATGCACATTTCTTTAAAGTGTTATCTAAAGAATCAACACGTTTTTGAATTTCAACAAAAACATTTTTATTACTAGAAATCCTGGGGATTTTTGCTTTATTAGCTACCTTATACTTATCAAAATCACTTTTCAATTTTCAAAAGAACTAGATAACTCATTTTTCTCTTTTAAACAAATTTCAAGTTTGTTCTTCAAAACATCATTTTCCTTTTTCAATTTCTTATTATGAGATTGTGAAATCTCATACCTATGTTGCAATTCTTCAAAAAATTGAGCAAGTTCATCCATTGTCAGATCATCATCATCAATAGAAGTTTCTAGACATACCTTAGATGAATCCTCACCTTGTGCCATAAAGCACATGTTAGCGGCGTCGTGCTCCTCTTCGGATTCCGACTCCGAGTCATCCCATGTAGCGGCCAAGGCTTTCTTCTTCTTCCCGTGCTTGGAGGTGGTTGCTTGGAGAGCGGGGTAATCGGCAATTAGGTGACCGATCTTCTTGCAATGGAAGCAAGGACCGGGTTCTTCTCTTTTCTTCTCGTACCTTCCTTGAGGCTTCCCCTTCGGAAGTTACTTTGCCGTCCCTTCTTGTAAAACATCTTGCCCACCTTCCGGATGAGCATGGCGAAATCCTCATCGCAATCTTCCGATGAGTCGTCTTCCTCAATGGTAGTAGGAGTGGCTTTGAAGGCAATCGTCTTCTTCTTTGGTGCCTCCCTCTCTTCTCTAACTTTCATCTCCATCTCATGCGTCTTGAGATTTCCGATGAAGCCGGAGAAGTCCATCTCCTCTTTATCGTTGAGCTCCTTGAGTGTGGTCGCCTTGACTTCCCAAGCTTTGGGAAGAGCTCTAATCACCTTCCTTATCTTTTGATCATTATCAATCTTGTCGCCTAAGGAAGAAAGAGCATTAGTTATTTTTGTAAAACGGGTGAGCATGTCATCAATGCTCTCATTATCAAAACATATAAAAATTCTCATATTGAGAACGTAGCAAGTCAACCTTAGCTCTTTTGACTTGTGACGTTCCCTCATGAGTCACAATAAGAATGTTCCAAACCTCAAATGCGGATTTACAATTAATTATGCGTGCAAGGTCATCCTCATTTAATGCTTGGGTCAATGCATATTGTGCCCTAGCATTAGCCTCATAGTCTTTGGAAGTATCCTCAGACCATGTGCTCTCATCGGTTGTAGGTTCTATGAAATCTTTGGTTATGGCCCTAACTACCCTAACACCTAAGGATTTCAAAAATAAGTTCATCTTGACTTTCCAAATGGGAAAGTTCAAGCCATCAAATTTGGGTGGGGATTTAATGCTAGAGAAGTCCATGGATGCCATGAATGCACAAGCAAATATAAATGCAACAAAAATGTATATAGCCAAATATGGATCTCCCTAAGGTGGTTAGACCTAAGTTGTAGGGTTAGGCTCTGATACCAATTGAAATCACCTAGAGGGGGGGTGAATAGGTGATGGCTATATGAATTATGGCAATAATGCGGAATTTAAAATTTAACACACAAATAGCACAAATATAGACTTGCAATAAATAGAACAATAAGGATGCAAGAATTAAAAGGAGTAGAGTTGAGAGAAAATTCGAGCAAACGCAAACGCAAGGATGTGTTTCCGAGGTTCGAGCCACGCTCTACGTCCCCGCCTTCACACTTGAAGGATTTGCACTACTATCGTTGATCCCACCGGATCGCCAATACAAGGACACACTTGTCCCTACACTTGTGATGCCGCAACACCACCTGAAGCTCACTAGCTCCCTTGAGGCCGATGCCTCTACAACTTCACTCAATAAGAAAGGTGATCACACTTGATCAAAATAGCTCACTTGCACAATCCTAGAACCAATGATATAGATGTAGAGCTTGGGATTGTGGTGTGCAAAAACTAGAGAGAATGTAGAGGAATAGGCTACAAGTTGGGTGTTGGGAATTTAGGCTTTGAAAAATCTTTTGTAAAAGAAAGGAATTGAAATTCTTTGTAAAGCTCTTGTGAAATCTTTTGGAATTACTTTGCAATAGTTGTCTTATCAATATGAGGTGACCCTCTATTTATAGGGGTCAAAAACAGCCTCACAAAATCGTTGGTATCAAATCCCAAAAGAGAATCAGCCAGAAAAAATAGCTGTTGGAACTGTCAGAAAATCTGACAGTGTCCGGTCGACCGGGTCGGTCGACCGCCAACGGTCAAAAATCCGACCGTTGGGGCTCTGCGGTCGACCGGGTCGGTCGACCGAAAAATCCTGTGAACACAAATGTGTCTCGGTCGACTGGGGCGGTCGACAGATATACACATGCACAGTTTGTGCACATCGGTCGACTGGGCCGGTCGACCGGTTACTGTAAGTTCTGAAAAATCAGAACTTCCAGAACCAGAAATTGGGTTTTTGGTTTTAGGTCTTGGGTTAAATTTTTGAAACTTGTAAAAACATAGAGTATGAGCATATGTCATACTTCTATCATGTTAAAATAGTTTGATAAAAATCCTTTTGATAAAAACTTGTTTTTCCATAAAATGTTTTTCCAAAACTATTGTCTTTCTAAAAAGCTTATTTCAAACATGTTCACCTTAAATCTAAGTTAGAAATGGAAATTGAAAATCTTTTTGAAGTCATGAACCTAACTAAAAGGTGTGTGTGTGTGTGATAATCCCATAGCTCTACTTCTAATATCTAGTTTTGACAAAATATCTAAAATAAAAATAAAAATACAAATCTTGTTTTCTTCATAGTCTATGCTAGTTCTTTTTCTTCGTAGTCTTGACTCGTTCTTTTCTTCAATATCTTATTCCCGAAGCTTCCTATTGTGCTTTAGCTTGGGAATGCAAATCCTGGGCGAACTCCAAACGTGTGAGTCTTTAAGTGGAGTCGTCAAAACCTGTTCTTGAACCTGAAATCCTTTTAAACAAAATTATTAAATACATAACTAAATATGTTTTGTTATCATCAAAATAACTGGGATAATGGCCTTTGGGCCAACAGAAATATACTCAACATGAATCTATATATAGAGAAGATGTTAAGCTTCCCTTGCATATAAGCAATACAAATCAAAACATTATGATACCGATAGAAAAATATATCAATTAGGATGAAGGAATACATCGAAACATCATGATACCAATTTATGATACCAATTAAAAATAAATAGAACATTTTGAAGATACTAATTGAAAATAAACAAAATTTGATACCAATTGAAAGTAAATAAAAAAATTTTAAACCAATGTGAAAATATCTTGATACCAATCTTGTAAACTTTGATACCAAGTGAAAGTAAAAACCAAATTGATTTAGGTAAGCATAACTCATATCAATATAGATACCAATTTAAAATGAAATATGATACCAATATTGAAAATGTTAGCATATACCAAAGCAAAGTATTTTTCATCATAAAGAATGAGAGTAAGATATCAATTGAAAATGAATTCTATTGAAAGATACTAATATGAAAGATAAAACATGAATTTTCTCCCCCTTTATGAAATATCAATAAAAATCATACATAAACATAATTTGTGCTTAAGATGTAAAGATATAGTAAGCACAATCAAATCACATATATATGTATGAAAATGTAAATACCAATCGAAATTGATACTATTTGAAGTTTGAAGCATACATATATAGAAAAATAAAATATGAGTATACAAACATAAAAATATCAATTGAGATACCACTTGAAAATACAATGAGGATAAAGATTATAATTCATAATTACCTCCCTTTTATACACATGTTAAGAAGATTTTCAATTAGGCTCAAAGGCATGGTCGCCCATCTGTCCACCCTTCGATGGAAGGGGTTTTTAAAAATAAGTTTTGAAAATAATTTTAACAAGTTTGAAAACTCTTCCAAAATGAAGAAATACGCAACTAGTTTTATTGATAATCTTGAAAACTAGTAAGAAATCCTTCAAGTAAGGAACAAAATAAGAATATTTTCCATGAAAAACATGTATGTCACACGATCATCGACACTCAAAGTCTATAAATCACATATAAAGCTCATGAAAAAATCATGAGTAAATAAGAATAATGTGAGTGTAAGAATCACGTAATCACAAAATCATGAGAATAGGCAATTAAGCTCAATATGAAATTCCTTTATAAACATGAAAAAAATGAAACTTTAATTTTCACCAAAATAATTCCAACTTCAAGGCATATGTATGTTATGTCTAAATCTAAACGTATATATACACATCCCTAAATACAAATGAGTCCATAATAAAATTTGAATGAAAAGCAAATGACTCAAAGGTATACATGTATATCTAAAGTTTTAAACAAAATTAACATATACATGAAACTAAATACATTTACATGAAAAACATATACAAAATGGGGAATACAAGTTGAAATGCACTAATCATCAAAATTAGGCTATACTAGTACATCTAATGGGTACAAATGAGCATTTAAGCACAAACATATAAGAATCAATTGCGGCTCATTAGTTGTACAAGTATATATACAAGTATTAATGAAAGTTACATTTAAACATGTAATCAAAACATGAAGTATAAAACAAAATATAAATCAATATGATCATTAGGCTAAATGTACATGTCTTAGAACAAGGATATATACAATAGTTAAACTAAAGTGAGAACACAAAAGTAATAGTCCATATAAACATGGGTGTATCTCAAATACTACATATGTATATCACTAGTCTAAATAACATGACATTTAACATAATAATCATTAAAATATGACATGCTAAAAAATCAATAATCTACAAGCATGTAAACATAAATGGGAGTAAGAGATAGTTACCAAAATCAAAAGGGCACATCTCTATATCTCCAAACCATGGTGGTCCTTCCACCAAACTCCTCTTGAAAGTGATGCATCTAAAATTTTCACCGTTTAGCTCGGAACGCATTTACCTCAAGGCACCAATGTTCTCACGTCAAGTGAGAGCCCACACCTACTCAAATAGAATAGGAGTGATTTTTGGTACCTATATTTTCTTGGGTCCTAATGCGTTAGTATTTCGAACCCAAACATGATTATTCATACTATTTATATGATCATAACAAAATTTAGCTAAATGACCATTCCGGCCACAATAAGTACACTTATAAATTCTTCCATATTTAAAAGCATAATGAGCATGTGGTTTATGAACATGTGATTTGTGAGCATGTGGTGTTTTAGCATGATTGACATATGATGTGTTGGCATAATGAACATGTGGAGTTTTAGAATGTGATGGTTTATCATGTTGAACATGTGAAGTGTGCATGTTTCTTTGACAACATTTCTTCTAGTCTAGTATTGTTAAATGCACATTCTTTTAAAACATTTTTCAAATTATTTATTTTAGATTTTAACATAGAAATCTCATTTTCATCAATTTTAGGATATTTAGCTTTGCATGCAACTCTATAGGCATCAAAATCTCTTTATGTTGAAATAATAGTGGAAGATAATTCATCTTTTTCTTTTATAAAAATAGCAATTTGGTTGTTAAGCATTTCATTTTCCTTTTTCAATTTTAAACAATCTTTCTTCTTAGAATCATAATTTTCTGAAAGTTCAATGAAAGCTTGTAATAACTCTTCTTTGCTTATTTCAATATCATCATAAGATGGTTCGGAAGTTACCTTAGGTGTGTTTGCCATGAAACACATGTTAGCCGTGTCAACTTCATGTTCGAATTCACTTTCCGAATCCCAAGTGGCTTTGAACGCCTTCTTTACAAATGGCTTCTTTTGCTTCATGGAGGAAAATTCTTTTCTTGAAATATGGACATTCGGCCATGATGTGTCCAGGTTTCCAACAGTTGTAGCATGTGATCTTCTTCTCCTCCTTCCCTTCCATCTCCTTCTATGGTTGAGTTTTTTCTTGTGGTACATTTTTTTTATATTTCTCACAAGAAGAGATAGCTCTTCATCTTCTTCTTCATCTTCTTCATCATCGAAGATGGTGGAGGTAGACTTGAAAGCAATAGACTTTTTTTTTGAGGCACCATTTCTTCTCTAGCCCTTTTCTCCATCTCATGAGTCTTAAGGTTACCAATAAAACTGATGAGCTCTATCTCGTCTTTGTCGTTCAATTCCTTCAAGGTGGTACCTTTGATTTCCCATGATGAAGGGAGTGCACGAATCACCTTACGCACCTTTTGATCGTTATTGATTTCATCACCTAGAAAAGTAAGAGCATTTATGATTTTAGTAAACTTAGTAATCATATCATCAATAGATTCATTTTCTTGCATTCTAAAACTTTCATATTGGGAACACAAGAGATCAATTTTAGCTCTCTTGACTTGCGATGTTCCCTCATAAGTAACCAATAAGTGTTGCCAAATCTCATAGGCGGATTTGCAACGGATAATCCGTGTTAAGTCATCCTCATTTAATGCTAAAAATAAGGCATTTGAGCCTTCAAATTTGCATCAACTTCCTTGGAGGTAAGATCGGTCCAAGTGTCCTCCTCACCTACGGGTGCACTATAGGGCTTGGTCAAAGACTTAGCAACTCGGCTACCTAGAGATTGCAAAAATATGTTCATTCTAACTTTCCATATGAGAAAGTTGAGTCCATCAAATTTGGGTGGGGTCTTAATGTTATCAGCCAACTTTACTGGTGGATGAATGAAGATATGAAAATAGTGATTAGCAACTTATAGGATCTCTCAAGGATGTAAAGCCAAAAACTAGAGTCCTAACTCTGATACCAATTGAAATCACACATAGAGGGGGGTTGAATAGGTGTAATGCTAATCAATGCACAAATTAAAAATGAGATGATGCACGATCACTCAAAGCAAGATTAGAAGCCGTATACCCTGTGAAGGGCTCTGAACTTCTTCCTCGTGAATCCTCTAACTAAGAGTTTTGAGGTGTGCAATGCAATCTTATTGTAAGAGTATAGATCGACAATATAAGAATGAATGAATAGAAAGTAAAAGACACAAGTAAACCAATCACAAACACAGAGATTTGTTTCGAGGTTCGAGCACCCAGCTCTACGTCTCCGCCTTCACCCAGAAGGATTTCCGATCCACTAGAATTTTCACAAAGGATTATAATCACTAGGGAGTACCCAACTCCTTAATCACACTCCTCTAGTCTAGCCACAAGTACAATAATCACTTGGTGATCAAAAGACCACAAACTCTCTTTTGAAAAACTTTTCTTTACAAAACCCTAGAGAATAATATGTAGGATTGAAGCTCAAGATTTGTAAGTGAAAATAAAACAAAGTAGAAGAGAGATTTGATTCAAAAACTTCAGAAATAAAACAGAGATTAAAGCACAAAAACTGAGGGTAAAACACTTCTTTCAAGAATACTCAAACTTTGAAATCTTTACAATAGTTGTTATGATTCACCTCAACCCCAACCACCCCTATATATAGGATTTAGGTAGGGATTAAAGGGTAAATATCTATTTGGACTAAGCAGGTATATTTTGACCAAAATCCAGCCTAATCCTCGTTTTAAGATAAAAATCACGTTTTAAAATAGGTTTAAAAAATTAGCCGTTTGGCCAAAAATGCATAGCACGGTCGACCGGCCAGTTAATTTGTTTTCAAATATTTATGACCATTGGCTGACTACGGTCGACCGCCCGATCGACCGGCCCAAACCGAGATTTGGGTCTGTCAGTTGGTCGACCGCTCGGTCGACCGTAATGGGGTCCGGTCGACCGGGAAACGTGCACACATGCACACCCCATGAGTCAGGACTGCGGTCGACCGTTCTGACCTGTAACAGAGCCGGTCGACCGCCCCGGTCGACCGCAACAGGTCATAATCAGAAAATAGGTTAGAAATTTGATTTGAAGATATGTTATTTTCAAAGAGATTTTTGTAAAGGCTTTGTAAAATACAATAAGTTAAGTATGCATATACTGAAATAGAACTTAAAGTATTTTATCAAGAATAAAAAATAATCTTTTGAAAACACGTGCAATTTTGTATGTGTAGGGTATTTGAGCTTCAATACTATATACTATTCTTTAACAAACTAAAAACACAATGATCCATAGGTAGGTGTCTCTGAACTGCGCTCTTATCCTATGAGTGAGTCCTCTTGAGCCATCAACCTTGTAACATGCTTGAGAACTCTTGAGCCATCAATGCCTGTATCAACCTGAAATTCATTCTTGAATCTCTATTAGTACCAAATAGCTTTTATATGTTTTGTTATCATCAAAATGCATAAACCGGAGAGTGTAACCTTTGGGCCAATAGGATCATGCCATGGTATGGCAAGTCGAGAAGATTAGCTCGTATTCATTAGCGTGTTGGATATCACACGTATGTGATAACGTGCCCAAGAGGTCTTCAAAAAAGACATCAATGTGTGCTTGAATGAATGAATGATGTATGGATATCTGCATGCATATAAATAATATTCATGCTTCAATATGCACGTGTAAGCACTAAAGCATATTTGTTATATGTTTGTGGAGCCACATGTGCTATCTCGTTTTTAACACATAGGAGGAGATAAATAAGAAGGTACAAATTACATCGACCAAATGTTCAAAACCCCTTATCGTTTATAACAGAATCACTTGAATGAAATAAGAAAGACTAAATCTTGCTTGCAACATTATGACTGTTGTGAAAAATCATGTCTCTGGGGATAGATTTTGACCTTGAGGAATAGACTAACCTTTTCCATAATGTTATGTCATCTAAAATTAATTCCAGCGCAAATGCATTTCTGTTTGTCAAATTGGCTCTAATGTGTGAATTATACCATAGGGACAAGGGCAAATTTCAGTATTAATAATGTATCTTAGAGACTTGATGATATCCCCTAGCAATACTTGCAATCTGTAGGAAAAGGCTTATCTTGTATCTTGTTGTCACAAGAATCACCAAAGATCACGAGTGGAACACAACATCAGCGCGATAATGTAAGTTATATAACTAGTTATTTTTCAGAAAATGTGTAAAGATAAATATTATACAACATAAAGCATTTGGAGTAACTAGTAAAATTTTGGCATACCTCTTGCCCGAATTACACGATCCGTGGTTGTCAAATAAAGCTCCATTTCTCTTACATATAACACAATGTACCATGTAGGGTTTGTTTGGATTTAAGGAAGTGGGCGGAAGTGGAAAACCCACTTCCTTGAAATTCGATGTCCGCTGTTTGGATTCGTGTGTGAACTGCGCCTGGGTTTTCCAAGGGAATCCTGGTTTGGATTTCTCTTGAAGCTTCTCATTCTCCCTAATTCACTCTGAAATCCTCTCGTTTCTCTCTCGCGACCGTTGGCTTCCATCGCGATTCCGACCCAATTCCGGCGATTCCCTCCATAATCGTCCTCCTCCACGCTCAATTCCCCCCATCTCCCTCTACTCCCACCCCCTTCCCGGCGTCGAGATTCCCCGGAGAGCGAATCCCTCCCTGTTCTCTTCCCCAGCTACCAAAGTCCACCACTGTTCTCGTCCGGTCCACATCGCCAGCCTACGCTACGCCAACAGTAGCTGTCCCCTCCCAGTTCCCAAGCTCAGTGTTTTGCTCTCTGCTGCTGTCTCGAGATTCAGATCTGGAATCTCGACAACCTTTCTCGTTCTTCAAGCCCGCAGCCACCTTTTCCCGTACACATTGACGGCTTCTGACCCAACTTTCCATCGCTCCGTCGCCATCGCGGGCACCCTTAAGGACATAGGCTGCTTGTCCTTTTCTCGTGACGTCCCCTCCGCCCCTGTAGCCACTGGTCTCCCACAAGCAGCGACGACCCAGATCTTCTTTCTCCTGGTCGTTGTCGTGGGCTGTTGACCGCCCCATTCGGTTCACGAGCTGACAGTGCTTGAGCCTCTAAATCTCTGTTAATAATTTCAGGCTCTCCATTCTTGGCTTCATAAATAGGCCATGGACCTTCTCCTGCTTCTTTGCCTTTGTGTGTTCGTTGTGAACGACTTAGGAAGAAAGCGAAGGTGGCTCTGTCAGATCGGGAATCTACGGCTGATAACTTTGGATTTTTTGTAAGTTCCCTTTCAATTATACGGCCCTACTAGACTGATTTGGTTAGATGCCTATGTTGTTTGCATTTCATGGGTGTTGATCTCTTGCATAGTTGAGGAACTGGCCGAGCTCCCACCCTGCAAACAGTATTCATTCTACTTTCTTTGTCTCTCCATAGCTTCTTTTTCTGGTAATCAAGTTGCAATGCTACTTGTTGAAGGGTTGAATTTGCTATTTTACAGGTCTTAGTGTTTATTTTACATGTGTTAATCCCTCACTTGTTTATATGCATGTTGATTTCGGTCATGTTATCTTGTCACTGCCAACATTTGGTTCGTTTTGAATAACTAGCACTGACAAATTAATAATTTTAGTTGCAAAGCAAAATTAACCTATACCTTATTGTAGTTCATGGATAACTTGTGGATATCGGTCTTGACGGTGACGATGAGGAAATCGGACTTCTCATTATTTGCTTGTGTGCTTATGCTGTCCTCATGTGGATGACCGGAAACTTGGATATCCCGCAACACATACCTAGAGGAATTAGGGATACTGAGAGAGGAATGTACCTTCATCGATTTTAGAGTCAAGTGATACCAACTGCCGCAATATGTTTATGATGGACAAAGAAGTGTTCTTCAACCTCTCATCCTTGTTAAGGAGTAGGGATCTCTTGCATGACACACAATATGTAACTGTCGAAGAGCAACTAGCCATGTTCCTACACACTGTGGGCCATAATGTCCGTAACAGAGTGTTAGGCATCAACTTCATACGTTCCGGTGAGACCATAAGTCGGTATTTCAGCTCGTTCTACATGCAATCGGAGAAATTAGACGGGATTATATTTGCAGGCCAAGTGTGGACGTGCATGAAAAAATTAGTGGTGACCCTAGGTTTAAGGGTTACTTTAAGGTACATGTTCTCCCCCTAATAATCCTCTTAAACAGTAAGATATACGTATTTTAAGTTGATTAACCACTAAATTACGTTATGGGTAGGTTTGTGTGGAGCAATTGATGGCACTCATGTCCACGCAACAGTTCCCGCTGCGATGGTGGCCCCGTTCTACGGAAGGAAGCCATATCCAACACAGAACGTGTTGGCAGTAGTTGACTTTGACCTTAGATTCACATACATCCTTGCGGGATGGGAAGGCTCAGTGCACGATCTTACCGTACTTCGTGACGCACTGCAACGACCCAATGGTCTGAGAGTCCCTGAAGGTACTACCGGGTTGATTGCCAGTATTTTTACTAGCATAATTTGTGAGTTTACCTTCATGCGATCGTTAACCTTTTTGTTGTAACTATAGGTAAATTTTATCTTTGCGATGCCGGTTACAACACACGGCATGGTTTCTTATCCCCGTACCACGCAGTTCGATACCATTTGAGCGAATTTAGTGGGAGAGCTCCGAGTAATTATAAGGAACTGTACAACTACCGACACTCCTCCCTTCGGACGACTGTAGAGCGGGCATTCGGGTCATTGAAAGGAAGATTTAAGATATTAGCGTCACGACCCTTCTTTCCTTATCGCACTCAAGTTGACATTGTGATGGCATGTTTCATACTCCATAATTTTATTTTGTCCCACGGTTATGATGAGTTTGTCCCAAGTGAGGACGATTGGCTTGCGCAAAATGTCTCCCAAGAGGGACGGATACAGAGATAAATAAGAGAGGAAAATAATGATTGGGTTCAATTTAGAGAACAAATTGCTCAACAGATATGGGAAGATTTTGTAACCCCCTGCTCCCCGGTGTACGTATCACAGTATCGGTACGCGATACGACGTACAAAAATTGATTTGACCTCCATAGTAGTCAATTAAGCTGATTTTAGTTTCAAAAATTATTTTCTAATATTTTAGATTTTTCAAGATTTTCTGAAATTTTTCTGGATTATTTTGGAAAATCTCCGTTGTTGGTGTCAACCGATATCGATAATCAGCTTTACGATTTTTATTTCACAAATGGAGTAGAATTTGAGAATCGGCTTTCACCGTATGTCTTAGAATCACATGAGCTACGTTTGGGTATTTTTGGAGATTTTCAGAATTTATCAAAAATCCGGCCAAACCGGTGTCGCCCGTATCGGCGAGACATTCCGAGATTTTAATTTGCAAACCGAATTGAATTTCTTCAAACCGTCTTCATATTACATCTCATGATAATATTCTCTATTTTTTGTAATTTTTGGGCACCGTTCGGAGCTAGTCGAATTTTGGACCAATACTATAATATTTTAATGTTATATTTTTTTTTAATCTTTTCTTTCCTCTTCTTTTCCCTTCCTCTTCTTCTCAACGCTGGCGACTTCCAGCGACTTCATCCACCGACTCTCTCTCCCTCTATTAAAATATCTCTCTCCCTCTCTCATTCAAAAACACCTCTCTCTCTCTCCCTCTCTCTCTCAGATACTCTCTCTCTCTCTCTCAATCCCTCTCCCTCTATCTCTCTCTTCTCCCTCTCTCTCTCTCAACCCACACTCTTCCCCTTCTCTGTTCAGGCCAGGGGCGGGGTTGACCCGCGCCCGCGGCCAGAAGTGGCCGCGCGCCACCTCGCCGCCGGCCAGGTGCCGCCGGCCAGGCGCCGCCGGCGTGGGAGGCCGGCCAGGTAACCAGCGGCGCGGGCGGTGGTGGGGGCGCCAGTCCCCACCCTCTTCCTCTCTCTCCCGCTTCGCGGGGGGCCCCGGTCACGGGCAGCCGGAGCGGCGCCAGGGTGGCGTCGGCGTCGGCGGTGTAGCCGGCGCCGGCGAGGGCGGTCGCGCCGCCCGGGCAGTCGGGCGGCGGGCGCGCAAGGGCCGCAGCAGCAGCCCATGGCTGCTGCTGTTGCTTCTCATTTGGAGGAAGATCCAATGGGTTTGGGTTTAACCCAAACCCGACCCATTGCACCCAACCCGACCCATTGAAGGTAATATTTCCTTTTAACCCTGTGAATTAGAATTACTTTCAGGCCCCTGCAATTTACAAATAGCCCCTGAATAATTTCTGCTATTACGTAACTAACCTTTTCTCTCGATTTTGGGTATTCGGGCGATATCGGGAGCATCCGGACTCCGATTTGGATGATTCTGGATCCGTTGCAATCGTGAGAAAGAGAGCTACAGTCCTATGACCAGTTTGTGAGTATTTTATTTTATAAATTATATTTTATATTTTATAATGTTTAGTGACATTGATTGATATATCCTGATTATGGATAAAATACGGTCATTACAAATTAATCATTGGTCATGATCAGACAGTCATTGTAATAGGAATGACCTAGAATCTTGTTAGGTATTTGCTAATGTAAAATAAAGATAAGGAGGTAATTATCGGACCAATGCATACTGGCATAGACAATTCAGACACAGTCATCCTACCTGCACAGCCGTTGACACTCGGGTCACTATATCATCATATGCTTATACACTTTTATGACACGTATGTATCACAGTCACATGACATGCATACTGAGCCACAGATAGACGATGACACTACACTGTTACGAGACATGCATGCTAGACACCGTTACAGTAAGTCACAGGACATGGTAATACATGATACACGGACTACTGGTATTACATGGCTTAGTGCTCTGCAGACTTATGGCTACTCATCTATATTTCACTAGTACACGGATAGCATTTCATATTATTACTCTCATTATTACATGGATACTCGACACATCTCAGGTTCACATATCACTGTTACACATGCAGGCATGGTTTCTCCATTCTTATCATATGGATCCCGGTTCATGCTATATGTATTATTG